>CAUYRT010048959.1:0-60929 GCA_963574885.1 Lepilemur ruficaudatus
CCACAGTACTCCAGCCAGGGCAACAGAGTGAGACTCTGTATCAAAAAAAAAAAAAGAAAGAAAGAAAGAAAAGAAATCAAGGCAATATTAATGAAAAATGAGTGTGCACATATAAATACATAGTCATATAGTCAAGACATGTGCAGAGGAATTACAAATAATAAATTCACAAATATACCTTAAAATAATTAATAGTTTACTATCATTAAAGAGTCATCTTCTAAAACTATTTGCTTTTAATTACAAAGATTTTAATAACTCTTCATTAAGAATTTCTGGCATGGTAACTTTGGAAATTTAATAACAATATGTTTGGTTTAAGAATGAAAAATAACTTTTTAAGATAGAATACAATTTATCCCAGAGGCTTATTAATGTGGTACATTCTTTGTGTTCACGATTAACCTAATTTTCTATTACTGTGCTTAAAAATGAATCCAGTCCTAAAAATAGAGGATATAAATTTTCCAGGTGTGTCTAGAATTTAAACCGAATGTTGCTAATGACAGAAAGGAAAATGACTTCTGAAAACAATACAGTTGTTTTATAAATTCCTTATTTTACTTTAATTCTTGCAACAAAAACAAAGAGAAGTCAACTTTTTTGCCTCCCATTGAATATAACGTAACAACAAAGACACTCAAAATACAACAGTCAAACTCAGACAAATATAGAGACTAAGCTATTGAGCACCATAATTACCCCCAAGACTTATAGATTGTTTCACTAAAATTAAATTTGAATGATAATAATTAAAATGTAATTCTAATTTTCATCCAAGAAAAATATTGTTTTCATTCTTGCTAATCTTTTCCAGCTATTGAACTTCCTATTTTTATTACATATTTATTATACTATATAAATTTGATATAAAAAGACACATGCAAATTTTTATTTAAAATATCACTATAGAAACATTTCAAGGATGTCTGGGGCCAAAAGCAAGAATGTTTTACTGTAATTTTTTAACTTGTTACTTGTTTTTGAATGACACTAAAAGACTAAAAGTATAATTAATAAGTTAGCATCTAAGTTGTACCTACATATTTTTATTATCTCTGAAATGGCAAATGACAATTTTTTTTCTTATCCCACTAATATTCACCATGAAGCATCTTTTTCACTAGGTTTCCTTAATACTATCATACTTTTAGTATGTGCTTTTATTTTTCTCTTTCATTGGATCAATTTTGTCCCCTACACCACGTCTTTGGCTACTCTCCAGAAGTCATTGCTTCATTGTATTCTTATATCTAAACACTCTCCCTCAGAAGACTGCTTTATTGCCATGGCAAAGCCTCTTAATGAAAGTAATATGTTTCATTAAATTAAGATTCCTCAGTATTTAACTAAGAGACCCATGTACATTTCAGTATCATCCCTTCTTTCCCACTTTTTTCTCTGTAAGAATTTATTGAGTGCCTATTTTCTGCCAATAATAGTTCTAGGTTGTAAAGACACACTGGTGAACAAGATAGGAAAAGGTCCCTGGTCACCTGGAGTTGGTATTTTATTGAGAAGAGTCAGCAAACAAGTAACTAAATAATGACACAGATTATTTCAGATAATAAGAAGTACTACGAAGAATGTAAAACACAGAGATGTGTTAGAGTGGTAGAGCAGGGAGGGATGGAACGTGTAGATTGGACTAGCAAAGACTAAGTGGGAGAGATGACAAGGGAGCTAAGACCAGAAGGTCAAAAGAAGATAGTTTTGAAAAATCTGGTACAAGATATTCCAGAGGGAACTGCAAGTATCATTTTTGACAGCTTAAGCTGTCCACCCAGAATGAACCTGTCACCTGACCAACCCTCTCAATTGTCTACAGTCCCTTTGGTCGTTTCAATAAATATTTGAATGTCAACTCAAGTGTGTTTAATAAACCATTAAACTAATTTCCTCTTTTAACTTGCTAACCCTTTTAACTTTAAAATGTTTTTGGTGACATTATCATTTTTCAAATCACCAGGTTCAGAATCTTAAATTAGCTAAGACATATATACATCCTTCCTTTTCATGAAGAATCACCCACTATTGTTTGAGATGCTCTCCTGACTCTTTCTTCTTACTTCCCTAGATGTGTTAACGTGGTCCAATTACATCACTTCCTTAAAACAGTTCCTCATCTATCAAACAGAGATAATACTTCTAGTGGTTACATAGTGCTCCTGGAAATTAAACCGGATTTGAAAAGTGGCACATAGATTTAAAATTTGGCCTACTTGTTATTAGCTGTGGCTTCTGGATAGTGGTAACCTATTTTAATTACATTTTCCTTCCATTATAAAATAGAATCCATAAAATAAAATGATGTACTTGCTTCACAAGACTTTTGTAAAGAATAAGGGAGATACCACACAAAACGAACCTAACATAAATATTTAATGCATATTAACTAACCTTCCTTATACTTTTTGATCATAAAACTAAAGGAATTAATGTAAGGAAAACACTTTGCTCACGATGTGAAATATTTTGTCAAACATTCTTCTGCTTTTCTATTTCTTATATTCCCAATATCACCATGTGATCCAAATTCTCAACTTCCTGCTTGAATTTTTCTCCAATTTTTGGATACAGCTATGGTCTGAATGTTTATGTCCCCTCAAAATTCATATATTGAACTCCTAACCCCCAAGGTGATGAAATTATTAGGTGGAGGTTTGGGGGAGGTGATTAGGTGATGAGGACAGTGCCCTTGAAATAGGATTAGTGCCCTTATAGAAGAGACTCCATAGAGATCCTTCCCCCTGTCCACCATATGAGCACACAGCTAGACAGTGCCCTCTGTGGACCAGAAAGCTGGCCTTCACTAGACAAAATCTGCCAGCACTTTGATCTTGGACTTCTAAGCCTCTGGAGCTGAGAAAAATACATTTCTGTTTATAAGCAACCCAATTTATGATATTTTATTATGGCAGCCCAAATGGGCTAAGACAGATGCTACATGAAGAATTCATAATTCTTGTGTCTTTAGTTCTCTTATGTCAAGCACATTGAAATTGGGGCATTGGAGCTTGGAGTCTGTAGATTTTGCCTAGAATAGATTACAGGAAACGGAAACTGTCATTGAGAATAGAGTTTTGGCAGTTCAACTATCATTTGATTCTTGCCCTGCCGCAAATGGTCCCTTGGGAATGAATGCCTAAGCCTAGTGTAAAGTAGAAGGAGAATTCCAATCACGCTACACTGGAAGGAGATCCTTCTTCATTAAACTGTGATTTCCTGGAGGTCAAAGCCAGGTCTCATTTACCTCATATAGCCAGTGCCTACCACAGTTCCTGGAATATGGTAGGTGCTTGATAAAATGTGTGTTTTTATTTTCACATGATGCCGATATGGTCTTGAGTAAAGTTTCAAATAAGAGAGGGATATCACTAAATATGAAACCACTGAACTTTCCAGGATTGAGTTTCTAAGGGTACAGAGGTTCACATGGAGAAATCTGTGACCCCAGCATTGTGTTGCTTGAATGACTGATTATTTTGAAAGGATTGCAATCATTGAGCCAATTGGAGAGCAGTCCCCAGCCCAGTTCTGTATACCCCGCACCACCCATGATCAGGAGTCTGGCTGCTTTCCCAGAAGACCTTGCCAACAGAATAACTATAATATCACGGAGCAGGTCAGAGCCCTTACAAATCAAGAGAGAATCTCTTTTTGAAGCTATCATTCCCTGCAATGGAAGTTCCAGCAAAGAGGAGCTTTTGCTGTGGTTGCTTTATTTGTTTTGGGTTGTTTTTGCTTTTGCTTTTTTTGTTTTGTTTTTAACCAAGTTCAAGGCCAGAGAAGTGTATCACCCTTAAAGTAACCCCAGCACTTCATGCCAGAGGAATTTCTGACAAAATGAATGGTTTCAAATGCAACAGCCTGCTAACCAAGTTCCCAGCTTGCACTCTCTGTGGAATCTGTAGTCTTGGATTAACTCTCACCAAAAAGCCCGTAATTCTGATGCCTCTGCCATCTCTATTGTTTGCTCCAAACCTATGAACCTTCTAGGTAGGGTGAGCTAATTTGGACAAGTAGGTGTGTGGTCATACTTAAAATCATTTTGTTCTATTTCTCTCAAATACATTTTTAAAAGAATGTAAGGAGAAAGTAGCTAAGCCTCTTTAAAAACCCAAATTCAAAACACAGCAAAAGGAACACAGGAAGTTTTACTGAGTAACTGAAGTGATTACATGCAAAGCACTTTCCCATAATCAGTGAGTTTCAAAGGAGGGAAGAGGGTGATTGACAGTGTTGGCCACCCTTGAAACTACATCCTGATTGGAGAAAGTAATTACAAGCAAGGAAAAAGAGACCCAGTACTCTGTATCTCTTTTTTATTTTTAGATTTAATCTGGGACAAGAAAGATTATAGTAGAAAATAAAATTTAGAAAGATTAAAAACCTAGTTCTTGGGGAAGAAGAAAGCAGTTCCTACTCTACCAACCACAACAGACAAGCACCTACTACCCAACCACCTACAGTTTGTGGGACTGATTAAAAGATATGATGTTGTGAAAACCGATCATGTGAACTGTAAACCTATAAACAGATATAAGCTGTCAATGTGGATCTTAACTTTTCAAGAAAAGTAATTAGGGCAAAGTGACAAGCTATTATTCCAGATCGAGCTTGTCATCTGTCTTCTGGAATGTAGATGTGTATCTACCCACATATATAAGCCAGATATGTCAGAGCAATTTCAGTGGAAGCAGACATGGAGCCACTTGACTCCAAGAATTCCAGAGCTTTAGGAAAGTGTTTGAAAGCCACTGGCCTAGAAGACAGTGTTCACGCATCCTTGTCTGCTGTTGGTGCTCTGGCCCTTCAGAAGAACCAGGCTGTTTTCTTGCTATCTTCGAAATGCTTCCTGCTTTTATCCTCTATCTTGTTCTTCCACTCCAATGCTCCTAGCTTGAATTCTTGATCTCCTTTTTTTCTAAAAAACTAAAAACTTGCCATCTTCCCCAAAGATTCCCAGATTCACATTTATCTTTTGGTTTCTCCTAATGGCCTGTAGCAACTACTAAAATATACTATTTAGTTGAAGATCATTTTTCTATGAGTTATTCAACGTATGAATTTTTCATAAGTCCCATGAGATAATTACCTACAAATGTTGGAGTGCTTATTATAAGTTGCCCAGCCTCTGGGATCAACTTTAGAGGGTTTGAATTCTGGCTCTCCCACTTAGTTTGTCATGACCTATGAGCAAGCTACCTACCATTTCTGCACTTCATTTTCTTTATCTATAAAATAGTGATAATACTAGTATATACCCTATCTGGGTATTTTAAAAGTTAAATAAAATAATGCATACTCAATGTTGAGCACAGTGCCTGGCACATAGAGGGCATTCAATATATTTCAGCTGCTATTATTATTAATCAGTATTATAATTATTTTCTCAGGAAAGTCTTACCAAATGTAATTCTGTTAAATAAAAATTAGAATAGGTCTACTAGCTTCCACATTCTTTCCCAAGGAGAAAAATGGAAACTGTTCAGAATGTCACCCATTCACAAGAATGCATTGCCAAAGCCAAATGGGAGGGAACTAGAAAATCCTGAATGGAACTGGCTAAGCAGAAAGCATATTAGACTAAACAACAAGCTGGGTGATGGAGGGGAATAATGCATTCATATGAGAGCATTGGCTTTGAAATTCCTGGTCACCCGTGGTCAAGTTGGATGAACAGAAAGTGATGCAGCCCAGCTGCCTTCCTCACTACTGCTCCTTCCATGTTGCAAGCATTTTCTTAGGACAAGCTTAATATCAACAGTATTTAGTCTTCCCTCTAGGTATTCTGTTCCATTTTATGTTGACTTCATTTTCTAAGCTCTTTAGTGGGCTTTGTAAGTTAATTATAGGTGGCAGAATTTAATTGGTCGAGAAACAAGGGCAGAATTTGGATATTTTTAGAGACACAGATGCCCAGCTACTCTCAGTGAGATGCTGGACCATTAGTTGTGCTGTTTGCTTTATTTTGGTAACAGACTGGTGAACCGTGAAACACTGAGCAAAACTTTAGGTTGCTACCGAACAGAAAACATCATGATGTTGACAAAATGAAACATAGACAGTATACACAATGAAGCCCCTTAGAAGGATTCCTTCTTTTAATCATGTTTAAGTACATTTTTAATCATGTAAACTTTTCTAATTCGGTGACATTCTCCCAGAAATCTTGTTAACTAAAATATGTTGGCTGTTGGTCTGACACCATCTTCTCTGACTTGCCAAGACAAAAGTAGCTCTCTCTGCTTTGTGGTAATTGGGGTTTGTACAATGAGCTATAATGTGGTTTTATCCTGTATGTTCTGTCTCTCCCACTTTAGGCTGTTCGCTCCTTGAGGACAAGAACTTTTATTAATCAGCTATGTGTATTTCCAGTTCAAGGCACATACTAGAACAAAATATAAATGTTGAAGAAACAAATGCTAAATATTTTGTGAATAAATGAGTGTGTCTTTTAAAGTTTTCTACTAATTTTGATTTACAAAACTCTGCTAAGTTGTTTTCTTGAATTCAGAAATTTCTCCAACCTCCATCCCAATTCCAGAAAACTCCTTAACAATGTCCCTAATATCGATTCCCCACAATCTGCTTGGATACAATATTCTGAGTTTTATTTCCTTGTTAGCAAATAGGGATAATCATATCTGTTTCCCAGATAATATGTTAAAACAAACAAACAAAAACAAAAAAGAGAACACAAAAAGCTCTGGACACTAGCTTTTATAAATGCAGATGTTACTTTTGGCACTAAAGAGTACCAGCAAGAGAAGCAATAACCTTTGAGAGAGTCCTCATTGGGAGACCATTCCCAGGAGAAAAGATTCAGCAGTTATATTTCAACAAACTCATTCTTTTTTTTGGAAATCTCTAAGCCCACATTTCAGTAAACAATGGTCACCCACTTAAAATGTTAGTGAATATGCCACACAGTAATCTTGCAAAGGACAAGAAGGGATACTTACATCTCCAAAATCTTCAGTGGCTAATAATTACATCAGGCTTGTATTATTCAAGATATTCCATTAGGTGACCAACGGGTTACTATAGATTTGACTGTTTCCAGATTTATTGTAATTAATTCTGAATTACATATCTCCATTCCAAAACATTGTCCTTTCATTAAGAAATACATTAAATATTGTACATTCTGTGTTTTGAAATGCATTTATGTCTAAGAGAATGATATCATTTGCTTCTAAATATTCTTCAGCTTCATATAATTCTTTCATCCTATATAAAATAGATATATATATATATATAAATTGCTCTATAAATATTGGTTGCAGATATATATATGCTTTGGTAAATCAAAATACATGAAATCATTTTAAATGTCTAAATTTAAATGCCAACATATTTAGCCATGCTTATAAGATTCTTTCCATAACCCTTACTTCTGATTTAAAAGAACTCTAAAATATACACAGTAAATTTAAAAAAAAAATAAACTTCTCAGATAGATCTTACTATCCCTAAGCAATACCTTAAAGACGTTCATTGTTATGTAAAAATGCAAAAACCTTCAGGCAAATTTTTAGTTACAATGCAAATTGTTCAGTGAAATTTATGAAAGAGCACAAATAATAAGAAATTTTATTTAAATTACTCTGAATGAAAATGTAGATGTGGCATAGAAAATAGTCAAAGTACAATAGAAAATATGTTTACCTTAGAAAATTAGTGTGCATATTTCTTAATGTCTGGGAAAAATAAGTGGTACTTATTTACTTTATTGTGTTATAGCATTATGTTGAAAAGGTTAACAACAAATTTCCACTAATTAGACAGTGGCTAAAAAGAATGTACAGAATTTTAAATCCATTTAACCAGTGTTGGTTAAGAAATCTCCTCCAGCACCAAAACATGAAATCAAAATGTAAATAAAAGATCAAAGGCTTCGCACAGCTGGCCATGGTGGCCCCTCAGTTCACACCAGGCCTCACTGAGCAGTTAGCAAAATCATGTTTAATAGCCATGCTGAGTGTCAGTGTCACCCTGAAAGCAGCGTAGTTTTGGAGATCAGGAAAGGAAAATGGAAGAGGGGTTATAAAGAGGAGAAGCTGAAAATATCAGCAAAATATTCAAAAAATACTTGCCCAACAGAGAAAAAAAATGATTTAGGCTTTAAAACTTGTTTCACCCTTAATTAGCAGATTCATATTGCAGACAATGGTTCTAAACTGTTTCTTAAATTAGCACACATTTTGATTTTCAAATAAAACCACAGGACATTATCAAGTGATCTTAAATAAGATTTGACACACTGTATGTCATCAATTTCTCTCTTTAAAATCAGGAATATAGATTCCAAGTCACTTGCTAGGGATCATAAATAAATTATGTCTTGCTCATATGAAATTGTTTAATGCACAGAGTCTCCTTCATGGACTCATTTCAAAGAACATGATGTTAAATATTAATTGAATTCTTCCAGAATGAGATTATTATGTAGAGCAACAATGAGTGGATCCTACAATTTGGGAAATACACCATTCTCCCCCCTTCTCTTTATAATGCCCTTTAAAGTCTGTCTATAATACATCTGGTGTTTGTTCTCCTGGACTGAAAATAACTAGTAGACCACCAGTAATTTAAATTGTACCCTGTTCCAAGGATATTTGACATGTGGTCCCTTTGGAAGAACTAATGCAAAAAACTGGCGCTAACCCTGGAAATAAGGTTACTATAGACTAACAGAAGGTTGCAATTAACTAATATCAAGAAGGTTAACCTGTAAATTTCTCTCTCAAATACATACTAATCTCATTTGTAAACCATTTTATGCAGTTATAGAGAATGAAATAATAAGGGATAAGAGTTATAATGTTTAATTTTAAATCTGATTTTTTTTCTCTGAAAAGAAAAATAAGAAGGAAATGTCACATTAATAGTTACCAGTCTGCCAAGGAACACACACAGTGAATTTATTTAATGTCTAAAATGTATAGGTAGATGGATGAGAGAGAAAGAGAGAGAGAGAGAGAGAGAGAGAGAGGGAGAGAGAGATTCCTTCTGAAGACTACAATGTCTGTTTTATTTTTATTTAAACATCTTTAAAAGAAATAAAACTTTATATTTTAAGGTCTTCCTCCATCATTGTGATTTCCTAGTTGAGGGGATAAAAGGATAGACTCATTAGAATACTAGAGGATGAATAGTTAGAAATTATGTAATTTAGCCACTGCACTTATAGATTAGGAAACTAAAATGTAGCTCACTGAAGCAACTTGCTACAGTGTGCACACTAACTGGCAAACATGAACTAGAAATCTGTTTTCCTGATTCAAAGTCCAGAACATTTTTTTATAATACCATAGTGTCTCTCATAAAATATTCTTCATGTATCTCCATAATTGATAAAATATGGGCATATTTAACTAGGAGGTTAAAATAGTAGCATATAAAACCCAGCGACAAGTTTTCAAAAATTCTTGCATACAAAAGTTCCATTTAGAATATTTTTAAAAAAGGAGAGGAGGGAGGGACAAAGACAGTGGTGAATTTTCCAAATTAAATAAGTAACATATTTATTTGCATTAAAAAAAATAACAGAATCTGATCATGGAGCATTCAACACTTACCTATAGTCTAAAGAATTATTTTAGTTTCATGTTGACTGTTTGTAACAAAGTGGATAGACTAGAATAGGAAGGACATAGTACTACGGTATCCTATGAATTATGGTGCTGCCCATCCTTGCATGATAGAATCAATAGAAATCTTTGTGGGATTTTCTTTTTTACCTCTTTCCAGAGAACATTACAGAACCACACATCAAGCTTAAAAAAAGCAAAATAAAATAAAAATTGAATCTGATCTAAGATATTAACTTATATGACAAAAAGTAGAAAAGTTATTTATAAAATGATAGAGATAGATATATAATTGCCCCAGGAATAAGAAATTTATTGCTAACTCTAGTCACTTATATTTGCCCTGTAGTGCAACACTCAGTTCCCCAATGATAAACCTTCCTCAATTGCCTTCAGTTCTTGTTTTTCTTGGTGTTTGCAGGTTGAAAAAATCATCTATCTATGGAAAAGTGGATCATTCTTCCATGTAAATATTAAATGCTGAAACACAACTCATAACACCACTAAATCCTAAAACAGTAAGTATTGTTACATTAAAATCATTTTTAATTTTTAAATAATATATTCAACATAAACAATACTGAGTGACAAATTGGATACCAAAAATGTGACAGTTTGGCTAAAGTGCACATACTCGACATGGGAAAGGGAATAAGCATTTGAAGGACTTAAAACAATGTTACTAATAATAAAGTTAATAAGTTTCATAAATAAACTCAGCTAAATAAATATCTATAATTGGTATTTTTACAAAGTAAAAATATTAGGAAATGTTGCTTTATAATCATAAAATTTTGACATTAGACAAAATATTACTACTGAAGAATCAATCAATCTTGGAAAGTATCAAAATTCAGGAAAGATAACAAATATGAATAAAACAATATTCAGCAACTTCTCCATACATGGTAAAATTAATTTCCAAATTTTATCTAGGCTACTTTTATTTTTTGACACAAAGTCACCCTAAAGGGAATATATCAAATTTTATATTAAATTTTCTCTTCAAGGTCTGGAGAGAAGGTCTCCAGGAAGGTGAAGTGATAAAGTAGCAATGAAACCATAGAGATTATTGGTGTGATTCATTGCTTCAATTTCTTGAACCACACTTTTCTCATCTCAAAAATATGGAAACTAATAAATATCTTGCAGAGTTGTGTTGAGTTTCACAAATTACGTATGTAAAATGCCTGGCGCAGAAGAGGAGTTTAATAAATGATACCTAATGTTATTAATGTGATTGGAGGACATAGGCTCAACATAGCATGGGAGAGACTTCTGAAACAAGAAATAGAAGACACCACAATTTTGCTAAGTTTGGCTCTATTAAACGTCAACTTGGCAAGAACAGATAATTTGTACAATACAGTATTTTTTTCATGCAGGTGCAAATGCATGATTTATGCACTTATAAATAAATCTGGCTTTACACATGGTTGACTATGTAAAATGAGGCTTTTTTTCCAAAGGATATGTGATCATGGCATATGTGCATAAAAGAAAAGTGGGACTGTTGAGAACCAGTAACAATAGGAATTGTGGAAATGATGATGTCAGAAAAACTTGAAATATTTGAAAATAAATTTTAAAAAATATATACCCAAGCCCATGGTTATAGTTTACTTTTTAAAAAATAATACTGGTATCTAATATGCCACAATCAACATCAATGTGCAAGAAATAATATTCTTCATTAACTAGATAAGTAAATTATAGGCAGAGTGCTATCATGTAAATATCTATACTGAGGAGATCACAAATATCAAATAGGATTAATATTTCAGTTATTCACTTGCTACATGTAGGACCATAGATAGAACACTAGACCTTAATTTTATTAACAGTTATCTAGGTCAGTGTGTCTCTAATTTTCCATAATTTTATTTTATTTTAATGTATTTATAAAAATACATCAGGAGCTAGGTAGGTAGGTAGTTAAGCAATGAAGTCCTTCCTTCAAAAAATAGCTTGCTCACATGCCTGCTATTTAAGACAGACAAAACTCCATCTTTGATTGAAGCAGTGATGGCAGCTTGGCAATCTTCCAGATTCCACTTTAATCCATGTACCCTCTTCCCAATGATTTTGATGTACCACGTAACCCAGCTGAAATAATCTTTTAAGGAGTCTTTTGATGGTAAGAAATATTCTGATCCAATGGTTCATTTAAAACAAATGTTCCACTTTCCTTAAGAATATTTCTCCCTTTCTGGTTATTCAAAAAAGGATAATTACTTCCTCCAATTTATTTATAAAAAAAAATGAGTCATGCACAGTTTTCCTGAAAAGATAGTATGGTGTAAAGTAAATAACAGTGAGTTTTAAGCAATAAAATCTGGTTTGGTTGCATTTGCTTCCATTTATAATATAGGTGACCTTGGTCAAGTCATTTACCTTCTTTGAGCCTCAGTATTCTCAAATATCTAACGGACACTATGATCTCTGCCTACTTCAAAGGATTGTTGTGAAATTCCAGTAAGATAAATATATTAAAGCCCTTATAATGTTTATAACAGTCACATTCTGTATTATAGCCCTAATTCCTACAGATTCAGATTGTGAATTTTTGTTTAATATGCAAATTGATTGCTGACTTATTTCTCACTTTAACCTTTTTTGAAAATAACTACTTTTTTCATAAAATACCAATTTATTGAGTCATCTCTAAATATTGCAGAATTATTGCCAGAACACTTGCAATAATAATCATATATTTATACTTAAACTACTGATAGAATTTCAACACATGCAACACAGATTCTATTTAGATATGAAAAATAAATCTGAAAGACATGGCTTGTTCCTTTTAAGGGCATTGATATGGCAAGACTTCCAGGGGCTCAAATCACTTTTCATACACATGCTCAGGAATGTTCAAAATTACATGGAAGTAGGCATTCATTGCTTTGGCTTTCCAAAGGCCAAGGCTGAAGTCAAAGCCATTTAGCAGATTTTGGCCAAATTTAAAGACTGAAGGAGAACTTTTGATGTATCCTTAAATGTATTTAATATTCATGGGTTCTCTCTTGTTTTCTGTTTTTTTCTTCTCTCTATTTTGTCTTATTCTTGTTTTGTGGACATGATTATCTTTTCCAATATGTCTGACGGGATTCCATGAAAATTTATTTTAGTTTGCTTCTGTGTTCTAAGCAGCACCTGCTTCATGTTTGTGCAACCTGGGCATTCTCCCAGGGGCCCATGTTCAGAAGGTCTTACCTTTGGTTTAATCCTCTGCTGTTGTAGCCATCCTGAAATTTTTAATAATTTTTGAACAAGTGGACCCCTGTTATTATTTTTCACTGGGCTCTACAAATTATATGGCTGCTCCTGTTTTACGTACACTCTTTCTTCCTGGACCAATTTTATTTCATTCTTCTCATTGTTTACCTCCTTCTGTGATTTTGATGTTGATTCCTTCCTGTAACTGCTTAGCAATTGTTGGTTGCCTATTTGTTTTTTTAAAAGTGAGGCAGTAAAAAATGCGCTTGGTATACCTGTGTACACAGGCAGAATTTTGCCTTAAAGTGCTCAGGCAGGGAGCCTTTCCCTCCCTACAGGGACTTGAAGCTTGTTCTTGGGATATTGAATTTCTCCACAGAAATTTGTGAGGTACAAATTTTTAATTAAGTGTGATACTGATACAATCATGTTTCAGGTTAGGGTCACTCTAAGATACAAATGGAAATAGAGCTCCCTTTATCCTCCCATATATAGCACAATACATCTGTTAGAATTTTTTCCAGAAAATCCATTTTCTACAATAATCTACCTGTTATTTTATCATCATACACCTAACAAACGATTTATTTCAAGAGTTAAGCAGTATAAAATGTTAAGATTGATTTAGTGAGAGAAATGCTGTTTTGAGTAGCTACAAAAAAGCCGCTTTATAAATAAGGTGGTGCAGGCAAAGAAAATACTGAGGGGACTATGAGATAAGATGCTTTAGCATTCATTGTGGGCATGAGAAAATGTGAGCTCCAGTGCAGACCCACCCAAGCATATGCGGTTACCTCCCTGTGCATATTTATAATGATAGAGAGAACAGATGTGCTGGGGAGAGCTGGGGATATTCAGAGAAGGGTGGGGATGCTGAGAAAAGTTAGTAAAATCAAATCTCACTTTTACCTGTCTTACTTTTACCCGTTTTGTATTCAAAGTACTAGTATTTTAAAAATTTGAAAAATATCCCATAAACGTAATTTTTCCAGTACTCAGCAATTCCTTGCTTGAAGGGGCTCAAAAAATTAAAAATTTAGGGTAATGCCTCAATCTGTGTGACAGAGATATGATTTCAAATTGTAGCAAAATAACATATGAGCTATTAAGGATATCACTACATAGAAAGAAAGGCCATATTTCCTAGTATGCTCGTCTAAATACACATTTCTGTAAATGCATTCTCTAATTAAAAAAAAAATACTAAGTTAAAATGAGAGGCCTAGCTAGAGAACCATTGTCACTTCAATGGCCTTAATGGTCAATGAACCCCCCAAGTCATTTGTAAACTTGTGTGAGATACATATGTATGTACACATAAGATTTATATAAATCTCACAATTATATGTTTATACATATCACAGTTATATTTATACATGTATATCAAAATTATATAGGAAGAGGTCTTCTTTTCCTGAGAGGAGAGAAAGACTCAAGAATTATTATCAAATTCTAATTCTCTCATGGATCTGAAACTCGACAAAGTTAAAACACAAATTGCTCCTTTTTACAAAACTAAGAATACAAAGCATTGACATAAATTGGGTCATAGTATAGGGATATAGTTCTTCAATCTCCGACTCTCCCCACTCATAGAGTTTCATCATCATCTTGAAGAAAAATAAATGGGAAACCCATGGTCTCAAGGCCACACGTGGCCTTCCAGGTCCCCAAATGCAGCCTCTCTACTGAATTCAAACTTCACTTTATTAAAAGGGTTCATTCTGTAAAATTTGGATTCAATCAAAAGGCTGCACTCAAGGATCCAGAAGGCTACATGTGGCCCCAAGGCCACAGGTTCCCCACCTCTCTGAAAAATAAGGTTATTTTTAATAATTACACATCAAACTTACATCTAGGGAATGTGACCAGCAGAGTGTTTGAACATCAGTGAATAAAAATTCAGTACCTGAATTTTTATAAAATTATTGTCAACAGATTTCATATCATTTTTGTTTTTAACATATATACATAGCAACAATTAAAAATAAATTAAATTAGATTACCTATGTAGATCAGAAAGATATATTTATCAAAGATTCCAGAGAAAACAACTTCAAACTCTTTTTAAAAACTCCCTTTTTTTCCCTAAAATGATACTGACTTTCATCTATTTCATTTATTTGCCTCTTTTTAAAAGTCTGAACTCAATGCTTAAGATCTTTTTTTCATAATATAGTTAACAAACCTATATATTCAAAATGTGCTTGATTGCATATCCAGTGTATTCAGGGAGCTCTGAATTTCCATTTTTTTTTAATGAGAAACAGCTATATGAAGAGTTTCTGCATCTATTTTGAAACAGCTATTGAAGGTGTTTGTAGGAATTAAGAACATGAGCTCTGAAGTCAGGTTTGTAACTCGGTTCTATCAGTGACCATCTGGATGACCATGGCAACTTATTTATTAAAAATTGTAAACATAAATTAATGTACCATCTTCATTGAGAGGTTGTGAGGATTAACAAATGCAAAACACCTAAAACAGTGCCTGGCACAAAGTAAGCACTCAATAAATGTCAGATAAGATACTGCTACTGTTTCTGCTGCCATCTGGATTGGTCATTGATATATCGAACCTGTTTGGATTGATTGGCCGGCAATCCATTGCCCCTCTTTTAACAGTGCACTGATTTCCTTTTGGGAATTACTATTCCCACTCTGTGTAGCATTGGTGGGATGGCAGATACAGATGACTGCTTTCCCACTATGGAAGCCAGTGAGGTCTCTAGAAATTCCCTACGTGAGAAGATTCTCTCACTGCCCCATTCGGCTACAAGGCATCTACGTCCCCCAAGCTCAGCCAGCTACTCTCATGGGACTTTTAAATCCTGAGCATCATGCAGATACGAGATTGTTTTTAAAAATATCTGGTGTACTTTTGCTTTTTTAGTGGTGGCTCTTTATATCTCTTCCTCCCTGAAGATGATGAGTTTACTTCTTCTTTCTTCTCCTTCCTCCTACACTCTGGCTTGAGGGTAAGAGTGAGGAGGAGGGAAGACTAAGATTCATAGTTAAAATGTTTCATTTTCTTCTGAAAAATTCTGTCTGGTGCAATGATGCTATGTAGCCTTGCCAGATTATTAAATTTTACTCTCATTGCAGTTGGGTATTTCCTCTCCTGCAGCACAGTTAATTTGCGTAGCCATATTTATCTTGACCCAATAGGTCTACACCGACCTAGCCATTGACATGACGGGAAGGGGTTGGGAGTAGATAATGACAGCAAGAGAAGGAAAGCAGTTCGGTATCTCAAGTGACTGCCACAAGCAACGACTTGTTAGAGAAGCAAGGACAACAGAAAAGTTGGACTTACTCATTAGAGTGCTAGTGCCTGGGAGAAACTTAAACTCTTTCTGT
This sequence comes from Lepilemur ruficaudatus, assembly GCA_963574885.1. Classification (NCBI taxonomy): domain Eukaryota; kingdom Metazoa; phylum Chordata; class Mammalia; order Primates; family Lepilemuridae; genus Lepilemur; species Lepilemur ruficaudatus. The sequence goes on from CAUYRT010048959.1 coordinate 16,178, forward strand.
CATTGAGACACAAATCACCTTGCTATATAGTTACAGACTCAAGGGCAGCAGAAAAAGGAGACTTATTTAAGTGCTATTGCCTAGGTGAGGCTGTCAGACTGTTCTAGCTACAGAGACTCTAAAATAACCTGGCTCCTTTTGAGTTCAAGACGGTTCTTCAATCTCTTCTTTGATTCTGTGAGTTCTCCCACATCTTCCCAGTATGTTCACTCAAGTTACCCAGAGGTGGTTTCTGCTGTTTGAAACTGAAGACTAACTGAATCACTGCTTTGTGGTATCACTTAGGAAATAAACTCCTCCTGAAAATTAGTGTTAGGAGATTTGTTTTCCTGGTAGTCTATTATGCTTTGCTTGAGATAATTTATTCTATTTCTCTCTTATATTTTAAAATTTGTATTTATTTATTTATTTTTGCCTTATCTGCTGAGAAGTATAGGGTTAGAATTAGTTCACAACAACTATAATAGCTATCTTTAGGCAAGGATTTGGGGGAAAATTAACACCCTCTTCTTTCTCCTTTTAGTATTTATTCAACTTTATTTTAATTTTTGATTACATATTTGCCTTTTATCATACGTCGCTTCTTTTTTGCTTAAATGGATGAAACAAAACCTCAAAACTTTAAAAAAAATCAAAGTAGAGGTGGTGTGTTTTTATTTTAGATAATTAAAACATCATCCTATTTCCATCCATTCTGCTATTATCCTACACACACCTCCAAAAGAATTAGCTGTGAAAACATATATTTTTATTCAATGTAATAAATTAGTCTTTAAGTTTCTTTTAGCCTTTAAACCTGATGTTTGCATGTATTATAGGTATGAAACTTTAGTGTCAGTAAATCAGATTATCATGAAAATGTGCACGATTCTTTTTTTCCTCTGATATTTAATGTCATTGGACCCTTTGCTTTATATTTAAACTCTTCAGTGACACTCACTAATGATTAATGACCCACTGACTCGTGCTGCCTTATAACATGAAAGTCACCGAAATGCCTTTTCCCTGGAGAGCAATTATTCTATGGAACAATATCCCCTACCTGGTGCATTGAAGTCCCAAAGGTTGGCTGTTAAACTTGCAGTTGTAATTCGTGAAAAAGTCCAGAATGCCAAGTTTTGAACTGCTGGGGATTTTATGCACAGTTTCATTTTACTAGAAACAACTTGTTTCTTTTCTGCCTCTCCTTGCAAAGATTTTAAGTAAGTAGCAGAAATGGCACAAACCTGAGTTATTTTTCCTATTTAAATCCAAAGATATCTAACTGGGAGCTATGCATCTTCTAGTTTTTGGTTTGTGAAATTATACTGCTGACAAAAACCAAAAAAATACAGAAATTCAGGCCTTTGTATATATTCAGATGTTAATCTATTTTGATATTTAAATGAGGTAAGACAATTAGAAATGGGATGCAACACAGGCCTTAGAATTATATTTTGAAGTAGTAAAGAATTTCAATATATAATATAATTCTGCATGTAAAATCTCTGGTCTTTGAAGTAAAGGATGCTTTTTATTAGGATATTCCCCTTGTCTGCAGAATATTCAGAATATTTAGCTCAGGATATGTATACAAATAAAGCTAAAATCATTGGACATGTAAAGTCTAAAGAAGTCACTTACCTTCTTGAGATATTTGATACTAAGAGAGACTTTGCCAGCTTTTCCTACATGCTTATTAAAAAAATAATTCCTATTTAGTGAGTTATTCAATTAGTAAGAATATTACTTTTATGTGCATTCACCTATTTTGATACTATGAATTGTGCAAGTCATATTAGTTTTACATAAGAAGTATTTATGATCTTTGTGTTAAGATAAAGACATAATCTTTAGAGCACAACAAAGAAGCAGAGCATGTGATACTGATGAAAATCATATGAATTCAGAAAATGGACAAGTCATTATGAACTTGCTTGATCACAGGAGACAATTATTTTGAGCTGACCCTCCAATTATGGTTAAAGTTTGAATAAAAAGAAAAGAGGTAGGAAGGAAGGAAGAGAGAATATTTTAAGACAAAGTTTTGAAGCAGAAATAAAGTGGCTTCTATAGGAAAATGGGTGGAAAACGGCGTCCCTCAAGCTTAGAGTAAATGTTGGACTGTCTTACAAAGTAGACTTAGATTAGAAAGACCCAGACATCCCAGAAGTGGTGTTTGGACTAGCCAGGGGCTGTGAATATTGACAGACCACTGATCTGAGGCCAAAGTGGTGGATGATGGAGTATAGGCAAGGGAGTCATCCTGAAGGCTTTTTCAGTAATGTACATCTAAGGTGATGAAAGCCCAGAGTAGTGGGGTAGCTACAGGAAGGAAACAGGGGAGGCAAAGATAAAGGAAGGATAACTTTTATGGACGGATCATAATTAGATGATGAAGGAAAAGAAAAAGTAAAAGATGATTCCAAATTTTCTAGTCCTATACAGATGACTAAAAGAATAATAGTATCTGTGAGAGATATAATGCAGTTGGGACTTGATAAATTTACAGTGGCAGCATCCTACAAGCAGGGAGAAGTATGGCTCAGAAGAAGTGCTGAAAGATCCTATACATATATGTATATAATATGTATATAAAATATATATATATAAAATTCATGGATGTATGTTATAGAAATAAATAAGAAACCAGAAGCTAATTAAGCTAATTCCAATTCTTATATAAGTAAAATTTAAATGACATTATTCAGAAATATCATTTGCTCTAACTTAATATCTAGGCAACCTCAGATAAGTTCCTCAGCCACTTTGCACATCAGTCTCCTCATCTGTAAGCTGGAAATAATAACCATGGTATGTCCCAACTCAAAAACGTATCTAAACTTTTTTGTCTTAATTATGCTTTCTTTATATTTAAATAATGCCTGGTTAGTGAATCAGTCAATAAGTAAAAAATCTTTTTTTGTGTTTGCACTTTGTATTATCTCTTAGTGATACACATGTAATATGTAAAATATATATTGCAATTTCTGACTAATATTCACATTTAAATTTGTTACTTATTGCTAGCTACACTAACTAGCCAGCTATGGGGCTCCCCTCTGGGTTATTGTGGAGTATATCACTTCCCTTACCTTCTATCTTATGCTGCTGGTGTCTATCATGTCTACTGCAACTCACCGCCATCCGCTCCCACTTCTCCCATTGCAGAGGCTCATGGGGAGCAGTGGGACATGGCAGCACTGACAGCTATGTGAGGACAAAGGACTGAGAAGAGTGTGCACTGGTACCCAGATCCCATTAGGCCATTAGGAACTATAGTATCCCCCAATTCTGCTGCAATAAAGAGAAAGTAGAATGAAAAGAGAAGGAAGAGGAAGAGCACAAAGCTAAGAAGGGAATAAATCATGGGAAAAGGAGAGAACAAACACGAGTCCTTTTCAATCCTCAAGGGGTATTCTAGAGTCCTGCGTTATCACTTCGACACCTCACGCCTATTTCTCAGCCTCTAATCTCTGATACTTGAATCTGCTGTGTCTCCTCTATCCTCTACCCAAAGTTCTTGCTTTGCATAATCTTCAGGTCCTGGGTACGGCAGGCAGTGCTGTCAGTCTAGAGTTGGGGATGGTCCTTTTTGTCATCATGTATTACTATCTAGTAGGACACAAAGAGATGGAACATTGAGTAAGAGCCGAGAGAGAGACAGAGAGATGGTTTTCTGCCCCTTTCACCATTGTGTGATCTTCCTGGACCTTGGAGGTCACTATTAATAAAAGACACTGATGTCAAAGAAAATATGAGGATTTTACTGTCCGTTTCTTTTTCGTTCACTATATATGATGCATTTTCAAAGATTTTTTAGCACTTAAATCTTAGGAATTCTGTTTAACATTGTTCTGTTCACAACGTGTTTATTTTTAAAAATCTCTATGCTAGATCCAATCATAGATATGTTCTGTTTTCCAGATTTTTTTCAGTTAAATATTTTGAATCTTCCCTGCAATTCTTCTATAATTCTGCTCTGGAAGAGAGCACTGAACCAAAATGAAGAATATATTTATTCTTGTCCCAACTCTGCCACAGTGGCCTTGAGCAAATCAGATTTATTTTGGTCTTTTTAAGTGTATGCCATCTCTGGTATTCAGTTCCCTCAATGTAAACTTGGGATAATAATATTTATCTTACTGGGCTCTTGTGACCTTTGAATTAGGTAATATACTTAGAGTATTATTGTTAGATGATAGCTTTAAAATTCTTTCTTGTTTCACTTTTTAATGAGAGAACCACAAATGTTTTGGGACATGGGCTAACAGATGAGACAATGAAATTAGAAAATCAAGCTGTATTATGAATTAAATATTCTTAAATTCATAAACTCTTGATTTTATAAAGATTTTTAAATTTTTTTGTGTGTAGAGAAAAAAGTATTTAAGACAAATATAATTTGGATTAAAATAGATTAAACAGATGTCTACAAGCTCAAACAAGTGGACAGACACCTCCTTGTTCTTGGAAGACAAGGCGGTAAAACCATGCTGTCCCCAATCCGCTGTCCACTTGCCAAAGGCAGAAATTTCCCTTCTCACTTGCCACCTGCTGTGTCTAAGTAGCATTTTAGTTCCTTCACTAAGGCAGCATCAGGGGAGCAGATGCATAGGGAAACACCTTGGTGCCTGCTTTGGTGGGTATAACAGAAAACAACTAGATAGTTTTAATGCTGTTGTAAATAAACTTGTAAGTATGTTTAATAAATTTAGCTTTAACTTTTGTTAATTATTTAAAATAATGAAGATTAAAGTAGGAATTTAGATTTTTAAATCTGTAACATAAAAAATATTCAATTTAATATTAAATATTAAATTTTAAAGATTTACATATTAAAGATTTACATATTACATACATTTTAAAGATTTACATATTACATACATTTCTCTGTTCTTTGACTATATATTAATACATTTGGAAACTAAGTTCAATTTATGCTTATAGCAATTATAAATTACATTTGTCTTTAATTGAAATTTAATTAAATATTTTCACAATGAAGCAACATAATATTTATACGTGTATATTATCAATTTTAAGAAATTTTACTTCAACTGTGCTATATTTATGACTTTCCTGCAGACATTTCCATATTTAAAAAACAAGATGCATAATCATGTTTATTCATCTGGAAGTTAGTAATATCATTTTTCTCTATTCATTCGCATACTGATAGAAACAAAATCATGTTCATGTTATGATTCCTACCATATAGTATCTATCTAATATATTGTACAAATTGTTCACAAAAGTCCTACTATATTCTCTACCTACCAACCCACCTTGAAGGGAAAAGATTAGATTTCTTCTATGCCAGAGTTTTGCACATGGAATTCTCTTTATAAAATATTGATTAATTTCAGAGGCTGAGCCTTAACCACACTCAGAGGTAACATAAAAAGTATATAAAAAACAAAGTCAGGCAGAGTTAGTCAACTACTAGCTTAGTTTCTAGGGTGTCATTGAATTTCCCTTTGCCTTACCTGTGAAATGGGGCTGTTAGGAGCAGTCAAGAGGCAGCTCATGTGAAGACTTAACACATGACCTGGTGAGACAGTGTTGAGCACCCCTACAATTTGGGGTACCGCCCTGGAAACTGGCCGCCAAGGGCTTGAGTGTGTGTACATAAATATATACACACACACACAAACACACACAACCCCCCTTCGCTTCTTAGTGCTTAAAGATGCAATGGCATTGCTCAGGAAAGCCTCTGTATTTTCTTCTAATGACACCAGAGTTTATAAATACAAACAAGGTGCACATTAACATATGAAGCAAGAGAGTTGAATTAATTTTGTCTTTGGCCCTCTCATACCATTCTCAACTCACACTGCAGACCCTCAGGACAGTAAGACAGGGACAAGGTTTACTATCTACACTTCATGGCAGAGTGAAGAAGAGGCATCATCCCAGCTTTTTATCAGCTGGTTTATAACAACCTCCACTCAGGTCTCACTTAGAAGAGAGTGCAGATCCAAGGGAAAGTCATTCTGTGTGGGACGCTTTCCAAAACATATTAAACTGAACATTAGAGAAAGTTTTAAAGAGAAAAGAAATTATAGAAGCCCAGCTTGAATGCCTCTTTGCTATGCTGCTTGGGGTTTCTTGGCAGCCTGCGGGGAGGCACCTTATGTGCTCACGAGAGAAGCCGTCTTAGACTTTTTAAAAACAGTTTGATCTAGACCTGGAACGAGACAATGCAGGTCCGAGACTTGAGTCCCTCAGAAATAAGCACTGGGTGGGGGAAGTGTAGCTTTGTATGTCGTCATACCAGAAATGCTGAAGTTAATTTAGGGAACTTAGCACGGGTTTATGACAAAAATATATTTACAATGGCATAATCTTTACATTTTGATACTTTGTGGAGTTGGTTTTACCATGCTGAAAAGAGTCTGGTTTTAACGAAAACCAGAGCAATGGTCCTTTCCAGGTGAAAAGAAAAGCAAGCGATACTGTCCTTGAGATAACCCTAGTTTCTCAGGGACTCAGCAGTGAAGATATACCATGAAACATGCTTACAGTGTGATACAAGACACTGAACTTTCCCCACCAGTCTATACGGTCATGTGGTCCACCCAAAGCCTTGCTCTGTCAGAGGGATTGCTTGCTGATGCAGCAGGATTATTTTTAAGTGTTATTTAATGGTCTTGAGTCCCTTGTTGGGGAAAAAAAATAGTGCGCAAGATGGAGAATTCCTCTTTTTATCATAAGTAAGGGAATACATATCTGGAGGCTGTGACAAGATCACCACGACCTGATGCAGTAAAGCTAACCCTCTAAAATAAAGTTCCACTTAGCCAATTGCCTTGGCACTACACAAAGACTACTTTGGGTACAAAAAAAGCAGCAAATTCTGGAAAATCCATCCAAGAGCCTACATTTCTGAAATTTCCTCACAATATTTTGTAAAGGAAATCAGTTAATGAATGAATGGGTTAACCCTGTATACTCTAATATTTAATGACTATAAATATTAGTACTGTAATATTTAGTGAGTATTAACTAAAAGTACTATATATATGTATAAAAACACAGGACATAGAGCCAGCACTATTGATCTTTGAAAAGAAGGCAGCTGTGGTGAGACTGGGTTCTGCCAGCTATGTGACTTTGAAGAGGTGCCACAGTTCGATAGGTCCCTTAGGGAGTTATCTGATCTTCATTATTGAGAAGTGCAGAAACTTTATTTGGTCAACACACCAGAAGCGGTCTATAGCAAATGTACTAACCTAGCTCACAGTAAACTCTGGATTAGCTAGAATAACAATCATCAATTTACAGCAAGAAATGGAGTTGCATTAGAGACTGAAAATATTGTCCCACGTAATCAGCTCATTTTCTTCTGCTGGGAATGGACATGGGGATCTAAACTGTAACTTGAAGTGATAAACATACGATGAGAATGGAAAGAATTACAAAAAAACACCTAAACAAGGATGCAAATCTGGATCCCTAGGGAGGTTGTTCAAAATAGATTATCTTGCCACACCCTGTAGATTCTGAATGGGGAATGGGAATCGCATTTAAAAAGCACCTCAGACAAACTGTTGACATCAGTTTGCATTTGAGAATGACTGAAAGACCATTTAGTGTGTGCTGACATAGCTGTAGGACAATCAAATGTGTCATCTGCACATTGCAGATATACCAGCCCCTTGACTAAGCAGTTTATATCCTTATCTCCTGGACTCTGGCCCTAGGTTGAATAAGCACTGCCAATGAAGCTCTTTCTAGAAATATCTATGGCTGAGTAACTTTTTTCTAACCAACACCTTCTTTATTTACATATTTTTACCTTCACTTGATTTTGCTGTATTCTAAGATCTAGTCTGCTTCCTTAAAGGCAGATTTCTCAGATAATAGTACTATTTATGGAACACATATTTATTATGTATAAGATTTAATGCAATATAGTTTACATACATTTTCTAGTTTAATCCTTAAAATTGCCCTGAAATTTTATCCTAAATGTATGGTTTTAAAAAAAATCAAATATATTTGGGTTAATTTAATCTAATCCCAATGTCATAACCACTACCTATTGCTTGTACATTGATTTTCTACTTCAACTCACAGAGGACACTATTAATTCCAAATACTTGTGTAGCCTCTCACTGTTTCACTTTGTCATCATGTATTACCTACCTAAGAGACCTGAAACACCTGCTTGTCTAATAGCGTGTTTGCCTGTCCAAACAAAGGATTCAGAAATTGTATTTATTTATTTGTTTTATGTGTTTATTTTTGTCCATTCCTTCATTCTACTCATAGGCATAATGAGAGCATATTTCAGTTATGTTAATGAGTGTGCATTAATATTAATAGAATATTGCAAATGAAGAACATCGAGAGAGATTTTAAGTAAGTTGTTTTAAAAATGGAGATTAATTATCAAGTGGTAATTTTTATTGGGAGAATACACACACACACACGATGGAATAGGAAATGACTAACAAATACTGAAGAAAATACGTTCCTAGCTTACCACAGCATTCTTAGAAAACATGTAAATTTCCTAATCCTGAAATGCAGGTCAGGATCTCCCTTTGCTTTATTTGTTCCCTCCCTTTCTCACCCATGGTGGAAAGGTATAATTAGGGTAAGTTGTCTTTGGGAAGAGGAAACATGAAATATTTAAAATCCCATCTAGCAATGAAAACGAAGGCACAGCTTCCTGCCTGCAAGGAACATTGCCTAGAGTTTCCATTACTGCAAGGACATTTCCCCTAAGGACTAAGTCACGAACTTGGGGACTTGGCAGAGAATTGGAAAAGTTAAGAAATCATGGAAAGAACAGAGAACGCAATAGGAGACTATGGTCAAAAGTCTCAAGAACACTGGAAAAGAATTCTAATTGTGCTAAACATTAACTGTGTAGGAAAATGATACAAATGTCTGGTACCATTCAACAGCCCCCAGACTTCACTAGCATTGTCATCTAAAATGATCATTTTCTTTCACATTCAAGACTGTATATAAATGTCCTGCCAGACGTTGAAGATATAACTAAGAGGCTAGCTTACATTATCCATATTTTCTTCTAGACTTTAGTCCAATAATGAAAGTAGTATCACTAAACTTCGAATTCTGTGGAGTCTTCACCTCTTCATTTTGCAAAAAACATCAATGATACTTGACAAATGTCCAAAGGAAAAAAAAAGTGTTTATTCTACCTCCTCCCTAATTTCACACTTGATTTTTCTTCCCAGTTTGATTTGAAAATTACTCAACTTTTATTTACTCCACAAACTTTCATTTACTGTAATTCAGTTACTTAGTGATCTATCTGCCTGCTGGTTAAAGCTTTACCACTTGATGAGTTCATAACATTATATTTTACTGCCCAGGTTGTGTGATTTCTTTATAATTTTACTCAAGGTCTCTTTTCTTGCTCTCCTGTCTTTCTACTGTGGTTCAAAAATTAAACGTCTACTTTGTATTTTAAAACTTGGGCCAAGGTTTACCTATTCTCTTAAGCCTTCCTTGCCTTCCCACCCTTCTAGAATATTTGACACCATTTCCTTCGTGCTCTGAATCAGCTCATCTGTATTTCTGTAATACTTATGCTATATAAGTATACCTTTAAAAATATCCATAATGGACATTATATTTTATGTTCCTGGCCAATTTTTGGAAATCACTTCTCCCCATCAAAGTCTCTGTAGTTCAGGTAGAACTGACTTCACCTCCCTGTTTGCAGGACAGACACACGACCCAGATCAAAGCCAATCGTAAGACTAAATTTCTCAGGCCACAATGCACAACTCAGGGGGAAAAATGATCTAAGTTGTAAAAAATAGATTACACTTTGAAATTGATATGAACACTTGGAAATAAAGGGTCTCTTTTGTGAGATCTCAATTGCTAAGCATCATGTAAATTTGTGGCTCCTATTTGACACCGTTTATTGGAAGCATAGCTGAGAGTGAAATCATTAAAGAATAAAGAACAACCAAGAAATCAAGAGGAAGAGAATGTGTCCTAAAATATTATTTGAGTCTCTGGATCTACCTGTAGCTGAAGCCATTTGTAACCCCTAGATATTTTAGCTGTTCTTGCTAATGCTCATTATTCTGTTCAAACTAGTTTGAGTTTTCATCATTTGCAACCAGAAATGTCTGCGTTAACACCTCATGTCTGTCTGCATCACTACACCATGATGGTGATGTTGAAATTGCCTCTTCTAATCTATGACAGAACTTGGAACAAAATGGGTATGCAGTTTGGTTTGCCGATTAAAGAATAAATGAATGAATAAATACAGAAATGAAGGAATACTAGGAAAAAAGTACATATTTTTTTTTGTGGTCCCAGTATACCAACAATTTGCTGCCCTTGTTCTAAAATAAATAGACAAAATGCCCCATGAAAAAATTATTTTCAAATTATTATACTGCACTGTGCTGGTCATAGTGGATCACAATCCCTTGAAAAACCCTTAAGATGGCTTACTCGGGTTGGATGGATTTAGTAAATATCTCAGGATAATCAAGCCCTTTATTTACTTCTTAACACCAAATGATATCCTCCAGGTCCCAAAGTTATTTTAAATGGCATATGAGATGGCGTCTCTGTCTTTTCCCTTGAGATCGGGTTTCATGGTCTAATCAGACTCACCATTAACAATCTTCCCCTGGACAGGAACAGAGCTAATACAGTGTGATGAGAGAGTGTTGGCCGGTGGCTCAGGCAGCTCTGCACGTCTGCACATGTGGATTCTATTTTCAAACCTATGATTGATTTACTTTCAGACTATGGCAAACCCTCCATTCTCCCATATGATGCTTATCAACAAATGGTGTCTGCTTAACTCATTTATTGAGAAAAATGTAACTGCATTTCAGAAATTCAAAATTATTTCCCATGAAAAATTTTTGCTTTTTTACCACAATGTAGTTCTGCCCATGTGATACAGTACCTGATCAAAATAAATAGGTACATTGAGATGGTTTTTTAAAATTTTGAAAATTTAATATTTCCTCTTAATAAAGATATTGACTTTGTTGATAATTTATTATTTATCTTATCTCAATTCCTATGTTATTTATAACCTCTACTGTAAAATAATACCTCTTGAGGATGCATTATTTTTAAATTTTCTTCAGTTGGTTTCTTATTGATTGTGAACTACTCAGAATGGGAGGAGATGAACGAGTATTAAACAAACACTTGTTGATTTAACTTAATGACTTTTGAACTTGATACAATAATCATCGGTTTCACTTATTCATATAGAGTGATGTGTGTGCGTGTCTGTGTGTGTGTTTGTAATTTCCAAATGCAAATTACTAGAAGAGGATATTCATTTGGGATTCATTTTTCTTTCGATAGCATACAAATTTGAGTTAGCTTGTGTTTGGAAGAAACGGCATGGGCCGTGAAAAACAGTTCGAGTTTCTGAATTATTGCTATACCTTAAAGTAAAGAGCTAGAATAGATAATCTTAAGGGATACTTTAGAAGTAATATTATTTGAAAACTGATACTAGATAACATGAAAAATTATATAAGACATTATCATCCATAAATTTTCTCTAAAAAATTTTAAAAATTTACTTGTTGGTATATGGATTTGTGGTTAGAGTTATGCTGACTGACTCATGTATCTCCATGCTATGAAACATGAAATAATATCAGCATTGTCTACTCCTTCAGGGATTGAAAAAGAAAAGTTACCTGGCAAATCTTCTAGGCCTGGTACTTTGGGAAGGACATTAAATCAATGATTCAGTGGCCAGCTGTTTCCATGGTCAATGGTTTGTTCAGTGTTTCTCTCTTCTAGGGTCATGTTTTGTTATTTTGTTTTTGGGGTTATTTAGTTATTTTGGTATTCATTGTAGAATATCTTGCATTTCTTCTGGGTTTTTGCAATTCTTCACCTGTACTTTTGCAAAAACACACTAAAAACTATTTGATCACCTCTGTGTTTTTATCATTTTTCTCTTTGACTCTTGTAATTATTTGTTATTCTGTTTTCTCATTTTATTAATTTATTTTAAATTATTTACCTAAAATTTTGCTTTTTGCTTTACTTAACAATGTTACATGTTTATTTTTTGATTCATTTCTGCTTTTGACTTTATCATATCTTTCATTCTTCTTTCTTTAGATTTATTTTGTAGTCTATTTCTACCTCCTATTAAATGCTTAATTTAATCTTTTCCAAGTATTTTGTATCAAATTAAGTAGCATTAAAGTATAATGCTACGAATTTTTATTTGGTCCCAAGTTTAGCTCTATCCATATGCATTTTTATATGTAATGTGTTTATTTTAAATATTCTCTATTGACTCTGAGTATTAGACATATTAGCATACATATATACACATGTATAAGTATATATACAAACATATATACATGTATATGTGTATTTACATATATATGGTAGCTAGATACCTTTTTATTTCATTACTGTTATTTGTTCTATACCACATTTCTTCTAAAAATTACTATTTTTTGAAAATATTCTAAAATAACTTAAGAAGTATTACTTTAGTGACATGGTATATATTCATATATATATTTGGATCAACCTTATAGATGTAATCACTATATACATCTATATGCTTTTGTTTATCTACTTGATTTTTCTTGAGATATAAAATTTCTTAAGTTAATCCCCAGTTTCTACTAGTTTCTATAGCTAGATCTGTAAGAATCTGCAATTCTTGCTTTATATATTTGATTATTTGCTATTTTCTATATAATGATTCATTCTCCAAGGCAGGAACATTAGTTTTATAAAAGTTTGGTGTTAATTCTGTACCAAATATAAACTATGTACCGAATATAAACTATCTTTTCTCTACTTTAAAGATATTGTCTTTTCTGCCATTACTGTAGTGTTTAGATATGCATATTTCATTTTTTCCTAATAGTCACTTATTTTTTAATACAACAATGATATGGTTTTTGATATTTGTTTCCTTGTTTCTATAGTCTCTAATTTATATCACTCTTTTGTTTCATCATCCCATCTTTTTCTTTTTTTGTTTGTTTGTTTCATTGATTTCATGTTGTTTTGCACATCTTCTAGAGATGAAAATATTTTTAAAGGAAATTTTTTTGGTATCTTATGTAAATTTATAAGTTATTTATAAGCCTATATTGCATTTTATGTTCTTAAAATTATGGTAGCATTTTTTTCATTGTGGTCAGGGGTTTTCTTTTCATCTTTCTCATAATTAATGTGAGTGGTTATGGCTGGATATTTCCCCCCAGTATAGTTCATATGAATTTCCCATTATTCTTTTACTTCCTTATCTGAGACCTGTATGTGTCTACTTCACAGCATAATGAAGTTTGAGGGCTGATTGTTGCTGCTTTGGGTTCTGTACGTATTTTGGGATTTCATATTAGATCAGAGGCGTAGGTTCCTCAGTAGGAGCTGCGTGTTGACATGACTAGTGGATTTGGTATCTGATCTTTTTAAATTAAAGCCTTTATACCACCACATTAGAGGTCTCTCCTAATCCAATAGGAGATACATTTTTGATTTAATATCAAAGTTAAATCACAAAGACTTCATTGCCCGTAGATTGATTCAGAGGGGTTGAGTTCCACCCGTTTGCCAATCTTTCCCCAAGAGCATTCCACCTCCTTTCTTAGCCAAAGGAGGGGAAAATAGACAAACTTCGTAGAGTTCAAACATAGCTTTCTTCAAGGCCTTTCTCTTGGGTACTTGCACAACTGCCTGGATTCTTGCGTAACTCATTTTCTCTTTTGTGTTTCTGTCTGACAATTCCATCTTTATATTTGTTGACCATTGCTATTTTATATTGTTGCCTCTGCTGACTCTCTACCTGCAAGAAGACAAACTCATTCATCTTTAATGAGTAGTTCTCATGGTGATGGTGACATTTGCCTTCTTTTTCCTTTAGCTGTCTGTCTGCAGATACAATTAATTACTCTGGAAATGAGGTTTGCCCATTATTTAGCCTGAAATAATCTCATTTTCTACAGCTCAATCAAAATCCTGGGAGGTAAAACTTCTGAAACAAATGTTCTTAGTATCCTCAATGATCAATCCACCAGAATACTAACTTTCTTCTGAAAATATCCATTTTCCTTTTCTTTTCTCCATAATGATGATAGGATACTCAAATTTTAAAAAAATTTCAGCTTTTTATTAATATTTCAAAATGTCTATAGGCTATGATTTCTGCAAAGCAAAAGACAAGGCTATTTTTTTAGCTTTTGCCATGCTAATTTGTCCTGGTCAAGCCAAAATATCATTTTAGTTCATGTGGTATTTAATTGTGAACAGCAATGGCTGGAGGATTTCAAGGGTCACTAGGTCCAGATGTTTGGTCATTAGTCACCACCATATAACCCACCTTCAATATAATAAATATGGATAAAATAAGGAAACACTTCAGCCGTCAACAAGATTAGTGTTCAAGACTAATAGGAGCCTGATTTCTGCTTTTTAACTTTGTTAACATTTAACCCTTTGAGGGCAGAGGATTTCACTTGAAGTAAATCTCTCCTCGCACACTCTGCTCTTATTTTCTGAAGTTTATATACCTTCATTAATGGCACGTCCATTCACCAAAGAAGTGCAGGCATGCTTTTAAGTATTTTAATACTTTACATCACACTTCATATCTTTTTCTTAACAACATATTGGAATGTTTAAGAAGGTGGTTTTGTTGGACAGTCAGGTAATTGTCTGATAAAGTGACCCATGTCTGTGGCTATAGAACAGCTTATTTAAATGAATTTATTGGACATATTGGGCTGATCTGTACTCCCTGAAACAATAAAAGAGGTTATTTTAAAACCTTTCTGTGTGTTTGCTTTTTCTATTTCTTTCTTTTTTCATATTTATATAGAAAGAAAAGCAAATACCCTCAAATCTTTTATCTCTCATGTAGTAATTCTCCCCTGGTGCAATGAAAATAAATACCTGTAACCATATGGTACAGGCCTTGGAATCTAGCTACATTAGAAGCTATTTCTGTGACTTTTATAGCTTCTTCTGCAGTAAGTGGGGATAAAAATAATAATAACCATGTAGAGTTGTTGTTTGGATTTAATAAGATTATGCAGACAATTAATACTAATTTTCTTTTCTTATTTGCATAGATGTTTGACAATATTCTGACAGATAATTTTGCAAATAAAATACCCACTTGAAAAACTGGATGAGATTATTGGCTACAAGGTGCAAATTAATCAGTTTGTATTCTCTTGGTGATATTTTGGCATTATGTAATTCCTAGAATGTCTATTATTTTAAATATAATTCTTTTATGGAAATTCTTATTTTTATTATTAAACTAAACATCACCTTGATTTCATAGTTAGGGGAACTTTTTTATCCTTTCAAAACAGTTCTTATTCTGAATTATTAATAAGTCACTTGATTTCTAGCTTATCTTCAAAATAAAAATTTCAAGTTGAAAAAAATCAAAGAAAGTTGTCTTTCTTAGGAAATATTTATATATACATACACGCACATACATTTTACACAACTAGCATTCTTAGAAACATCTTTTTTATCCAGCTTTATTAAGGTATAATTGAAAAATAAAAATGGTTTATATTCAAGGTATACAACAGGATGATTCATATGCAGATGCATTGTATAATGATTACCGTGATCAAATTAGTCAACACATTCATCACCCCACAAAGTTACTTTTTGTGCATGTATGGGAGGAGTGAGGACACTTAATATCCACTCTCTTGGCAAATTTCAAATAAATAATACAGTATTATTAACTATTAATGTATATCCTGTACATTAGATCCCCAGACTCTACTCATCTTATAACTGAAAGTTTGTATACCCTTTGACCATGCAGCACTTCCTCCATGCCCTAGTCCCTGGCAACCATCATTCAGGGTATATTTTCGATAAAGATACAATGTCAACTGTGACCTCCCTAAGTAAGGATTATTTCTGCTCAATTCCATTGCTCCAGAATCATGTGAGAATCATGGCCTGTCTCTTCTAGGTCTTCGAGTCCTTCTTTAACCAAGCATAGGAGCTAACTGGCAAGGATCTAGGTGAAAATGATTGTTCAGCTGAAAGAAAGCAGTAGGAAAACAATGAATCACCCAGTTCAACCAAAAAATGGGGGAGTCCATTGACTAAATTTCAAAGCATGCTGCCCTCTCATCATAAATTGTATGGTTTTCTTTTCTCCTCTACCTACCACTGCTTCCTATTCTCTCTTTCTATAATTTATTATTTTCTCTGCTCCACAAATAATAATCATCTCATTCCATATGATCTATTGTGCTGGCACAATGCATTTATTTAAATAGATTAAAAGAAGTAATTCACTTCTATGTCAATTATTTAGTCCTACAAAGCCAAATTTTTGTAAGCTTCTACATAATTAGCTGCACTGTTCATTTTTATATAAAGATGTTCTCATATTTTGAAAACTCAATCAGCTTTCAGTCTTATTTAAGCACTGAACTAAATTATTTGTTTTTTGTTTACTTGTCTATAACCTTTATTTTTCAAGCTCATTACTTAATCAAGATATGTAAAATAATCATGTTTAATATGGGTGTATAACATACACATGGGTAATTACCTATTGTTCACACCAGTTTATAGATATATGCACCTCAATATGTAAATGAATCTTCATTTTTATCTGTGTGTTCTTATAAATTTAGAAATAAGGTTTCCAATGCTTATATCTATCCCTGTTGAGTCTGGGAAGATTGTCATAATTTGTGTAATGCACTACTGTGAGCCTATATATGGAATATAGCCAATTTATTTTTCAAATGTCATCTAAACACTTTATAGATTTTTATTTCTTTCATCCCCTCCTGTAAGCCTCTTAGTGAAATTATTAGTGTAGCTGTCTGAAAGAACAGATTAAAGCCTTCAAATGTTTCCTTGGTCTTAGAACTGATGCCTCCGGAGACTTTCCACCAGAAAGGTACATTGGATTAGCACAGCCTGTTTTCCTACTATATTCTTTAAACAGAACTGACAGCCACAAAATGCGAAGGACAATTTATTTGTTAGGGCATGTATGGAATTTAAAGTGAAGACATATTTTCGCCTTACCAGTATGAAGGAGACCAAAATAGGTTATGCACAAAACAATTTTATACCATTCCAGTGAACAAGAGAAGGTCAAATAAAATACATAAGGATGGAAGGCTTCTAACAAATGAAATGGATGCTTGCAAAATAAGAAGAAGGGCTTAATGGTGAAGGAAATTAGTGTATATACATACTTAGTATACTTATCAATCCAGGCATAATTCACTGCTAAGGATATTTGCCATATGATAGCAATCTTGATCACATGCACTATGATCTGGTTTTATCAGAACACACCTGTCAATATTTATTGATTAGGCAGAGGTGAAGCATTGTAAGATCAGACACAGAATCTGCAGCCTCTCAACAAAGAATGGGTTTAGTGAAGAATGCTGCACCTGTTGCATTTTTTTCCCAAGTGAGATTTAGGGATTTATTTTTTTCTTTTTAACTCTAAACTGAGTATGTAGACTGGATAATACTTCATGATTAGAAGACACCACTCTAAGATTAAAGGTAGAAATATGCCACAAGTTATAAAGAGTTACAATTACCTCATGAAAAATAAATAAAAAATATAAGTAAAATCTAAATAATTTTATTGTACTTCCTAATTCTATGAGGGGGTAAATGTGTCTGAATAAAAATTTGTATTTGAGCTACAGAGATCTTCCTATTTGGCAAGAGAATTTTTCATCATGAGACAATAGCTTTTGTAGACCGGATCCAGCTTCTGACTATACTTTTTATGCAGGCACTAGTTGAGCTAATGACGTTGTTTAAATATTACAACACATTCCTATACAGTGAAAGTTAAGAAGTCCCACACAAACAACCTGCACATGCATCTTCACTTCATTATTTTAATAACAAAATATATATTATAATATTATATTACCAGGGAGGCAACAATTTATCTAATTATGACTTGTTATGCTTATTTATATTTTCTTTTAAAAAGCTATCCTAAATCCAAGAATTTTCTTTAAAGTTACAAAAAGCTAAAATAACAAATAGCAACAATAGTTGTGTGTGTGTATATATATATATATATGCATAAAGAGACAATATTTGTTGCTTAATATGGGCCATTTGACTTCTGATTTCTAGCCCAACATGTAAAGACTTTCGAAGTCATCACTCCCATCCAGATATGAAAAAAGCTGTAAAAACTGAAAATCAATAATTATTAGATCAATCAGAGAATCAAAGTCATAGGTCAAATGGCTACTCTGAAACCTGGAAAGACAACAGGCAGATTCAAAGAATAGCTTACCTGGAGCAGAAGCCCAGGAACAGAACACTGCAACAGGAGCCAGTTTTAGTAGCAACACATTAAACTATAATTGAGGAATTGCTGTAGGTACAGTGTAGACGGGCTGGAGAGTTAAAAACTCTGAGGTGGCCCAGTCTTAGGGGAGACCCCTACATTTTTGTGAGTTCTGCCTCCAGGTGCTCAATCAGGTTCTCACTGTGAAGGTTTGAGAAAAAATACCTCATTTCCAGTAGAGTGAGGAAAAAAAGCAACCATTTTGAAATATGCCCAGGGCTTTCTGTTCTCATTAAAAAGTCATAAAAAAGAATGAAATCCTATAATGTGCAGCAACATGGATGGAACTGGAGGACATTATGTTAAGTGAAATAAGTCAGGCACAGTAAGACGAATATCATATGTCTCATTCATATGTGGACATTAAAAAAATTGATCTCATGAAGGCAGAGAGCAGAATGTTGTTTATCAGAGGAGGGGGGAGGGGAGCGTGAAGAGAGATTAGTTATTGGTTAATGGATACAAACATATAGTTAGATAGAAGGAATAAGTTCTGGTGTTTTGGTAGCAGAGGAGGGCAACTATAGTTAACAGTAATTTATTGTATATTTCAAAATAGCTAGAAGATCTGAAATATTACCAACAGAAAAAAATGATCAACATTTGAGGTGTTGGATATCCCAAGTACCCTGATTTGATAATTACACAAGGTATACATATATTAAAATATCACATGTACCCCATAAATCAATTTATAAAAAAGCCTGGCCCCCAAAATTCTGTTTTATTAAAGACTAACTGATTGGGGCTTTACTAGACCCTAACCAACCTGGAAGAAGGGAAATTCCAAACTCAGGCTCACTAAAAGACTGACACCTACTCATAGAATGGTAGAACAATTCCCTTCCCCTTCACCTTACCATCACATCTATAGCACTCCTACAAAATAACAGGAATACAGCTAAAAACACTACAAACCTTTGACTCTATTAAGTAGTCCCTAGAAAAATCTAAAAACCATGAGAGGCAAAAACATGAACACTAAAGAAAATTTTAGCCTCTGACACCACAATCACAGCAAACATAAACACAGCCTAACTCCTAGACAGAAAAACATAAAACCTCACACTATCTATACCAGTTCCTTTTACCTGATAAGCATGTCTGACTTTCAACAAAAAATTACAAGGCATGCTAAAAGGGCATGGATATTGTAAGAAAGAATCAAAAGGAAATGCTAGAAATTAAGAATGCCTTTGATAGGTTCATCAGTAGACTGGACTCAATTGTAGAACAAATCAGTGAACCTGAATATATGCCAATAAAAACTCTAAAACTGAAATACAAAGTGAAAAAAATTAATAAGCTAGAACAGGATATTCAATAACTGGGATGATTACAAAAGGTCTAATATATGTAGAATGTGAATACCAGAGGAGATGAAAGAGAAAGGGGTAGAAGAATTTTTTTGAAGTAATAATGGCTGAGAATTCTCCAAAATTAATGATAGATACCAAACCACAGATCTAGGAAGCTAAAACACCAAACAAAATAAATACCAAAAATTCTATACGTAAGTACATCATATTCCAACTGTAGAAAATCAAAGACAAAGAGTAAATCTTGAAAGAAGCCAGAGGAAGAAAACCATCATACCTACTGAGGAATAGTGATTAGAATTACAATTACATCCAGAAACTATCTAAGGAAGAAGAGAATGAAAAGAAATATTTAAGGCAGTAAAAAAAATAACCTAAAATGCCACGTACAGCAAAATAATCTTTCAAAAGTAAAAGAAAAATAAAAACTTTCTCAAACAGAAATCCATGGAGATCGTCCAGGGTGGATGTGCCTTGCAAGAAACGTTAAGAGAAGTTCTTCAAAAAGAAGGACATTACATAGGTCAGAAATTGTAATCTATATTTGAAAAAGGAAGAGCACTAGAGAAGGACTAAGTGAAGGTAAATAAGTTTTTTTTAAATTTTTCATGTTCTTAATCTACCAGAAAAAAAGGTGGTACAAAATAATAACAACAATGTATTTGGTGATTATTGCTCAGGGAAAAGTGAAACAAATGACAGCAAGAGTGTAAGGGATGGAGGAAGAAAATGTCAGGATTCTGTTGTAACGTACATGCATCACCCATGAAACAATCTAGTTTTATTTGAAGGTAAATTTGAATCATTGTAAACGTATATTACAAACTTTAGGGCAAATATCGGCCAGTTATTTTATGTGGTATATAATACATAATTTTTTAACCCCATGTAGTAGATATTTTTATTGTATTATAGATGTGAAATTAGTAATAGTTTAGAAACCAAACTAAATATCCTAGATGACAAAACCAGAAATTAGAAATTCACATAGAAATTAGTTAATTCACAGAACTACAAAGTAGAGGACTCATATTTTAACCCCTCTCTCGCAGCTTCAAAATCTTGTAATTTCCACCACGGTTTCATGATGCTTCCTATTCCTCAGCTCTTTTTGAAATACGAATCAAGGAGAAAACTCATAGTTGAAAAATCAAAAAATCAAAGCCAAAAAATATAATACAGTTTTTTTAATGATGTCAATATAAGAAATATGTTTGGAAGTAGCAAATGCACTTGGCACAGAAATCTTAAATAAAAGGTAGTGATGGAGAATACATATCCAAAAGGTCCAATTCTTTACAATGCAGGAGTAGTACCATTATCAACCAACTTAGAGCTATAAAATACCACAGTTTTATAGTCAACATCCTAAAAAGGCATGTCTTCATTTATTCTTTCAATAAATGTTTACCTACCAGGTACAGCACTGTCCTGAACAACATATGGTATTTCTACACTCTTTACTTGTATGTGTCTTATGATTGTTCTCTTAAGATTTTTTTTTATTTCAAAATATTAAGGGGGTACAAATGCTTTTTGTTACATAGATAACTTTTGTAATGCTTCAGTCAGGGCTATAAGTGTGCCCATCACCCAAATAGTGTTCTTTTTACCCATTAGGTAGATTTTTGCCCATCCCCTCTTTTTTCCTCCTTCCTGCTTGATTTCTACTGAGTTTTTCTACCCTTTGTGCACATGTGTGCTCATCAGTTAGTTCCAATTTAATAGCAAGTATATGTAGTGTTTGTTTTTCCATTCTTTAGATACCTCACTTAGGTCTCCAGTTCCATCCAAATTGTTGCAAAAGGCATTAATTCATCCTTTTTATGGCTGAATAGTATTCCATGGTATACATAAATCACATTTTGTTAATCCACCCATGAATTGATGGACACATGGGTTGATTCTACATCTTTGCAATTGTGAATTGTGCTGCAATAAACATTTGAGTACAGTCTTTTTGACAAAATGATTTCTTTTCCTTTGAATAAATACACAGTAGTGGGATTGCTGGATCAAATGGTAGGTCTACTTTAGTTCTTTGAGAAATCTCTATACTGTTTTCCGTAGAGGTTGTACTAATTTGCAGTCCCACCAACAGTGTATAAGCGTTCCTTTCTCTCTGTATCCATGCCAGCATCTATTGCCTTTGAACTTTTTAATAAAAATGATTCTAACCAAAGCAATCTTGAACAAAAAGAACAAATCTGGAGGCCCCACATGACCAGACTTCAAACTATACTACAAGGCTATAGTAACCACAACAGCATATTATTGGCACAAATATAAAGACATGGACCAATGGAACAGAACAGAGAACCCAGATATAAAACCATCCACATACAGCCAACTGAACTTTAACAGAGCAGGCAACAATATACACTGGGGAAAATAAGCCCTATTCAATAAATGGTGCTGGGAAAATTGGATAGCCACATGCAGAAGACTGAAACAGGATCCATCTCTCTCACCATTCACAAAAATTAATTAAATATGAGTAAAAGACTTAAATGTAAGGCATGATACCATAAGATTTCTAGAAGAAAATGTATGAAAACTCTTCTACATATCAGCTATGAAAAGAATTTATGACTAAGACCCCAATGGCAATTAAAGCAACAACAAAAACAAATAAATTTGACTTGATTAAATTTGAAAGCTTCTACAGAGCTAAGGAAATAATCAACAGAGGAAACAGACAACCTACAAAATAGGAGAAAATATTTTCAAAACTATACATCCAATCACGAGCTAATAAGCAGAATCTACAAAGGACACAAGCAAATCAGCATGAAAAAATCAAATAACACCATTAAAAAGTGGGCAAAGGCATGAACAGAAGCTTTTCAAAAGAAGATAGGAAAATGGACAATAAACATGAAAAAATGCTCAACATCACTAATCATCAGAAAAATGCAAATTAAAACCACAACGTTCTCTTAAGTTTTATACAGCTAAGATGTTCAAAATTTCATCTCGTTAGTCATCATTAGTCTTAATTCTGCTGTTGATGGAAGCCAATACCTTTCCCACATAATAGTTCTGAAAATATTTGAAGTATATATAATTACTTGCCTGGGCTAACATTCCTATGGTTTTCTTTTTGGGGAGGAAAGTCATGACTTGCATTTTTCTACCTGCTATTCAGAGGAATAGTTCCAAATTGGTGGTCCATGCTCACAGAATATTTTTCTTGACCCACACAGACTTAAAAACATCATTTGTCAAGATTAAAAATCAGAAGATATCACATAATAATACCTATTTACCACATTTTGGTAAATATTTGAAGGTCCAAAAAACAAAGGCCTCATATGTATTGGAGTAGTCACCCTATAAGTAGGGCACTACCCAATTCACTGTACTCTTGGCCAGTTCTTATTGTCTGCCCCAAACTAAGGTAGGACAAGGTTCAGTTATCACTTAGCGTTTTGCTGCTTTTTTTCTTTGTCTGTCTTTTTTCTCACTGCCACCTCCCTTCCTTCTTACTGTCTTTTTGTCTTTCTTTCAGTTCTAGGGCTGTTTCACTCCTTTACATTATAAGCCTGGCACCCTAGGCAATTAAATTTGTCCCTAAACTGTATGTCACTATGCCACATAAAATTTTATGTTCAGAACTAAACGCAATACACCATTTTTTAAGCCACACTCTTTGATCTTAATGCTATATTCCTATATGAAAATAACAACTCTATTATATTTTTTAACATCTCAAATAAGCTTATATTGAATTCATAGTCAAATATAATAAAATTCTCAAGCCCTCCTTTTCACACAGCTGGAATTCCTTGAAAACCACCTGTAGACTCAACATTTCTCCGCATCCCAGTGAAGTACTTGGAGCTCTAGCTAACTGTGAGACTAAACATAAGTCACCCCTGCAATGACCCATAGCTATGTTCTGATAACTCAGCTTTTCTTTATTCTCACTTGAATCTTTATTCTAATGCACGAGTCTTTGCCTATTTTCCTACGCAGAAGCTTCTGCTTGATATTTTGCCATTCCAGAACACGTCACTGGTCCCTAAACCCTAGCAGAGTATATAATGCTATTACTGGCTATCGACAGCAAGCTTGCTTATATTTCTAAATGAATCTTGCTGCCATTATCCCAACATTGCTTTTTGCCATTGCTTCTGTTGGGTTGGATATGCCAGCCCTTGCATAGGTAAACCCCCTTTCAGCCCTGATTTAGTCACTCAGCATATTACATATGTATTCTAGTTTTAAAACTTCTGAAAATTTGCTAATTTTCTCATTATCTAGAAAGTAAAGCAAACTTTAAATGGACCAAGGATAGAAACTTGTGGTGGCCCTATATAGACAATTCTCTGGGTTAATATTTTTCTTGATTTCCATTTCGTTAGGTCTTGGTTTTAGCCTTTTTTTAGCCTCCTGTTTTTACTGTAACAATGATGTTTTTAGTGTTGGAGAATATACAACAAATAGATTTGGGTGTGGCATTTAAAAACTCTGAGTTACAGTTTCTTCTTCACCAATAAAATACAAACAGCCTAGGTAGAAATGATAAGAATCTGGCATATGTGGTATAACTAAATATTTGAGTTGTAGCATCCATACAACTTGCTAACAACTCTGCCACTCCATAAAAGGTGCCAGGTTCAAATGGTTCCCTAGGGAAATTTTGACAAACAGTAACTTTTCCAAAACATAAGCCAGTGGATTTCAACAGGAGGTGATTTTTTGTGTGCCAGGGAACAATTGCCAACGTCCAAAAAACACTTTTGACTTTTGATTATTACAACTGGGCAAGGTGGTGGGGTAGCATGTGTGGTGATGGTGGTGCCCACTGACCTCTGGTAGGCATAGGTCAGAAATGCTGCTCAATATTTTACAATGCACAGGACAGCACCTACAGCGAAAAATTATTGACTCAAAAATCAAGAGTGCCAAGGTAGAGAAACTTGGCACAGACCAAAAAAGTAAATAGAAAGTTTATTCTTAATTTATATACAAGGGCAAATGAAATTCCAAACTGACTATGGTAAAATTATATACAAAGATTATTTATATAATCTTTGTTGATGTAATACAACAATGCAACTGTTGATGCAAATACAACAATAAAATACGAACAAGTCCATTTCTTATTAAAATAATACATCATGGCAAAGAAGGCTTTATTTTAAGAGTACATGAATAATTCAACATATACAAATCTGATAATATCTACTTTCATAAACAATAGGGAAAATCTATATCTCAATATATCTCAAACAGAATTTCATAAAATTTAATATCCAATGTTAATTTAAAAATAACAATTCTAGCCTAGCAATTGAAAAAAACCTTTCATAACATGGTAGAAAGCATATATTAGAATAAAAATTCATATTGAACAGTAAACTACTAGAGGCATTTTTATTGAAATTAGAAACAAGAAAGTGTGACAATCACCAGTATATTAGGTTATGGTCTATAACGTAACAAGAAAATAGCTAATAATATAAATTTTCAAATGGAAGAGACAAAATAAGCATGATGTACATATAATATTATTGAATGCTTAGAGACTTCAAGAAAAAAAATAGAAATGTATTTAAATGATTGAAAGAATACAGAAAATGTTATTAAAGCAAGAGTTTTAAAACTATCAATTTATTTAATACTAGGAATAGTCAACTAATCATCATGAGTTAAAATTATCATTCTATTCACAATAATAATAATGGTAATAAGCTTAAAATAGAGGCTATCTTTTGCTTTTGACTACCTACTCTCTCTGCCTCCTCCTTCACTTCCCTACAATAAAACTGGGATGTTTTATTGTAGGGAAGTAGAGATGTTCCTCTCATATCCTTATATCTAGATCCTCAGAGTTACTGTAGCCATGCATTTTTTCTGAACCCATTATTTTCCTTTGTTTATAGAAAGACTCTATAAAGGTTAGACTTAGTTGAAATTGTTTGTTAGAATAGTTTCACTGATTTCAACCAAAGAATTCAGAAAGTGATATAGAGGGACAACAGAAAGAAACGTTCAACCACAAAAGCGAATGAAAACATCAACTATTAGGTATCTATTGTTCCTGGATGGGGAAACCCAATCAGAAAAGATGTAAGTTTTCTCCCAAATTAATGATCACAAATCTACGTTATCACAATTCCACTATTAGGGCAAGACACTTAGCTAATTAATACTATAGTTTACTTTTAAATAAATGCTAGAAAACAACAACTCTCAGAAGTAGAAAACAGAGGCTTTGCTCATTAGATAATAAAAACAGGACAAATAAGCTCTGTTTACTGCAGGAAGAAGCAAGAATAAACACACAGATGAACAGACATAAAATAAATTATAGCACTAACTTCACACACGTGAGAAAATTCTAATTAAAAACCAGTAAAAAAAAATTCAAACAAATGAAGTTATACCCTCTACTTTTACATTACACATATATACACACACACATACACGCACACACACACAAATAAATTCCGGTTTGATTAAAGGTTTAAAGTATAAAACCATACAAATTTTAGAAAAATTTAGGACATTATCTTCATCACCTTGGTGTAGGTCGGGTCTGTTTGAAAAAAGAAAACTAGGCCAAACATCAAAAAAGGAAGGACTGATAGATCTGTTAACATAAAAATATAGAAATAAATGTTACCATAGTATACCATAAAAGTCAGCATAAACAAAGCTTAAAAGTATATTTTACAAATGAAAATATGTTTTACCTCAGTAACCCAAGAATTGTAATTTTAAACAACCAATTAAATTGAGGATGACGGAAAAGATCTAATGAGAAGGGACTTCAAACACTATTGATATAAATTATTACATTTCTGAAGCACAATTTGGTAAAAAGATTTCAAATTCTGAGTGCATAGTAAATATTCAGCAAATTTACTTCTAGGAATTTATTAAAACGAAATAATTTGACAAGTCCAAAACAACATGTATATGCTTGTTTCTTTGAACATGATAGTAATAATTTCAAAACAACCTGAATGATTATCAGTGGTGGATTATTGATGAACAAAGTGTAACACAACCATGTAGGAAAATATTATAGAGTTATTCAAAAATTTGAATTATGACTATAGTTAATAGATGTTTATAAGACATTAAGTATGATAAAGCACATTGCTATATCTAGTATATAAACTCTACCTTATGGAGTATAATCCAAAATTATTAAAATAAAGTCTGGAAAAACATATATCAAATGATTAATCACTGAGGGATAGGAAATTAGGATGCTAATTTTTTTTCACTCTTTGCATTTTGTACTGCTTAAATTTTTCACATAGATCAAGCACTATTTTTATAATTTTTAGCATACATTAATATCAGTTCAATTTTGAAAGAAGAGTTAAGATAAAATAAATCATACATTTGGACCCAATAATCTCATTTATAATAGTTGATCCAAAGAAAATAATTCAAAATTAGAAAAATCTACAAATTCGATCATAATTTAGAATTGTAAAATATTAAAATTAGCATATATGTCCAACAATAAGAATATGCCATTTGATGTGACATTATGAAGCCATTAAAATGCCATTGTGAAGCTTTGTAGAAATTTGCCACAATATATTTGACAAATGAGTAAAAAAGCAGGATACAAATTATACATTTATAAATATTACAACTATGTGCCTATGTACGATAGATTTAAATAGGTGTATAAGGTTGATAGGATTCTTCTTAATGTGTATGTGTGTTTAATTTTTAAACTCTTCATATTCACTTTTATGAAAACACTTTTTTAAATGAGACATACTTTGTTTCTTTTCATTGAGTGTCTTTGGCTGGTCAGTCCACTCCTGGAAGACAATCCGTTTTGCCACTGATTCCATGGCTTTCATAACACATCTCACAGTCTGTGATATGTCATATCAGTTTATTCATTGACTTGCACATTATCTACTTGTAAATCGTATGAATGTAATCTTATGTTCATAAGTTCTATTTTGTCCATTTCACTTATTAGATTTTAAGTAACATGAAGGCAATTACCATAACTACTTATACTCTTTTCTAGTAATGTTATAAAGTTTTCACATGTACACCTAAACAGTATTAATCTCTCAGACAAAAAATCACCCAGACTGGACAAATGTATTTATAAAGAAGAGAAAGAGGCACAGTAAGAGAGAAAATAAAATCAACTACAACAACACAATTAACATATACGGTCCTTCACCACATACCAGGCACTGTAGTAAGCACTTTATGTGCATTAACTCCTTTAATAATCATAACAAACCCTTGAACTAGGTACTACTGATAGGCTGTATTTTACAGATGGGAAAAACAAAACAAAACACAATAAATCACAGAGCTCAGAATTAAGTAAACCCTGGATAGGAACCCAGGCAGTCTGGTACATTCTGGCTCCAGAGTCTGCATCTTCCATCACTGATGTCATCTAACATGGCTTTAGTATTGTTATAAAACAATGTTTCAATTAAATATTATGTGATGTATACATTGAATAATTCATCTGTAGAAAACTCTTGAATATATGCATATATATCACATATAGTGTTGAAACTACTATTTATAGTTCTTTTGAGGATTTCATGAAGTACTTACAGGAGGTGGTCTCGGAATCCATTGTGATCTACTTAAACTATAGTTTAGGTCTAATTAATAGTTTTCTCTCAAACTATCAGATAACATTCTTTTTCTCTAATCGAAAGTGTCCTTTAAAATTGAGAAACAAAATTGCATATATCTAGCTTTCTATAGCCTAAATTTTATAGTTTAGACTATTTGGAAGCTCGTCTGTATTCATTGGTTTTTTTTTTTTTTTTTTGAGACAGCCCAAGTAAACAAGACTTGGAATTATAAAATATGGTTGGTTGAATTTTCCCTTAACCATCTTAATGGATTGCTGGCAGTGGAACAGGAATTTCCATTATACAGAGAGAAGCAATCACTAGTTCTACTTAAAGCCAACCAACTGAAAGATTTTGGTAGGAAAACGTTGTAAAGTTGTTTGCAATGCTGCACCGAAAGTATTTTCAGGGAGACAAAGTGATTGTTTCAGCGGGTAGGTTCTTCCACACCTTGAAAATGTGTCTCCACTTGTACTTCCTACGCTCTTGGTAATTTGGGAACTTTGCTAATTAAGCTTTTCACCTACTGTCAAATGCAGCACAAAGTCAAGCTATTAAGCTATTTAAACTGTAGAAATGATTAAATTGTACACCTTAGAGAGAATGCTTTACAAACTTAATCATAAATTCATAAATTCTTTTTTCCCATTCCAAAATGGTTTGAGGATATTGTATAGCTATAGCTGGGCTGGCCCTATGTAGTCTGATGTTATTTTGTTTTGAGACATTTGATAATACAGAATGTAATTAATCATTTGATAATAAAGAACATAACTTAGCATTGATAGTGTGAGGCATTAGCAATCTGAAAAGTACTCATATTTTAATATCTCTTTTAGGTCAATCAGAAGGACAATAGTGTTCTATTATTTCGTTATGTATGGCATTTTTTGGTTTTTTGTTTTTCTTATTTTGAAGAACCCTTCTGCCTTTTGTAGCTAGTAGACCCTATGCCTCAGAAATAGTTTAAGTATAAAATAAGATAATACACATAAGAAAACCAATAGAAACTATAAATTAAGCAGAATTCTTCATTCTTATGTCTTAATTTGTATGTCTTAATCGCATTACATTTCCCTCTTCCTTTTCTTCAGCCTAAATATCAAGCTTCCCTCACTTCACCCCACGTAGGGGATATTCTCCACTAGTCATTAATCAATGTATCCATTTAGTCAGTCTACTAGGGATAGGGTGAGGAACTCATATTCCAAAATTTACTTTGGAATAAATTTGGAATATCATTTCATATTCCAAAAACTTAACTAACTTATACTTAAACAATGGCATAAGACAAGCTGTCAATTCACAATTTAATGTTGTTATTTAAAAATCCAACATATCTAGTCTAAGTATTTGTGATCTGATATTCCCTTTTATGATTTTTAAATTCCTATCCTCCCCCAGTAGAACCCATCATCAAAGTAAGAATAAAATACCCTTTGGAATCACTCAGAACTAAGTCTCAAAACTTATTTTGTCATTTTATGTTTATGGGATTATCAATGAACTATACAAGCTCTCTAAATATCAGTTTCCATATCTGTCAAGTGGGCACAGAAATAAAATCTCGTAAATTGTTATGAAACTTAGCATACAACCTACGGCATTTGGTAAGCTCTCTATGTGAGATATTTAGTGTATTTTTTTCTTCTATAACCATTAAGCTTAACTCTTCTTTAAACAGCTATTTTTAAGAGCCCTACAAAAATCTTCTTTAATGACACCTACATGAATGGAATTATAGACACTACCTTTCTGTCTTAACAAGAGTGACCAAATTATATGTAAATCAAATGTTTGAAAAAGTTCAAAATGATAATGGTGTTTGTTTGAGGTTTAGATGTATCTTACAGACTAATTTGGATTCTTGATGTTTAGTTTCCTCTTTCATTCCGCTTGCAACCGAATGATAACTTAAAAGAGATACACGAAATGTTTACAGTTTAGTTTATCCTCTCATGTTCTTCATTAACTTACTGTGGGTGTTGTTCCTTTAAAAGGCCAAGGTTCATGGTTCTGTTTTTTAATTGCAATTCAGTCTTTCCTCCTTCTTCCAGGAGCATCGGCTTTATCATTGCTTGCGAGATTTACAGCGCTTCCTTCCATCGTCAGCTTGCTAATAGGCAGTTGCTGAACTCCCCGGAGTCTAAACTAGGAAATATGAGCAGTATGTAATTGCTACAGCTGGAATCGCATTCCACTTCAGAAGCTTCTTAACAGCATTCTCAGATGTGTGAATGTCCATTAGTGACCCAAGGGGATTACTCCCTGGCACCAAGTTTACCTTTATGAGGGGCCTGGATGATGAGACTTTTCCCCTCCCATCGGCAGGAAAGCGAGGCAAGGCGAGGGGCTCGAAGGTTGGCAGATTCAAAAAGAAAACGTGTGAGAACACAGAATGCTTTTTAAAAGAGAAGAATTCAAAGGGAAAACCATAAAATTTGGCCACGGGGTATGTAAGTTTAATATTTATATTGAGTAAACAGCTAACGTATTTATCAAAACATCGAAGGGCACTAAGGCTAAGTAACATGACTTGATCTTCCTGTGTCTGTTTATGTGGATGGTAATTGACAGTAAGCAACGCTGAACTTTCACTTCCTGTTCACTGCATCTAGGACAGACAATACTGGGAGGATGACTCAGTTGCTCCTGCAGCAACTGCCCTTTGAGGAAAAAGCTTCCTGATTTCACCATGTCTCTTTTTAAACATTTCTACTCTTCCTGCCCACCCCAACAGCTCTTCAGCTTCTCTTTTTGCGACATCTCTAACCACCGTCCCCTAGATGTTATGGCATCAGAACGGCTCCCCTCAGTTTTCAGATTAAGGGAGAAGTATTTTTAGGTGGATGCGCCTACTTTACAGGAGAGTTTCATGGGTTTTCTTGCATAAACATAAAAAACCGTGTTGTTACATTTACACAATCAGAGGGAAAGACTACTGCATGATTAAGTAATATGTAGAGTGAGAAGACAAGGAGACAGTTCAGGGTTAAGTTTCTTATCAAACTAATGACATTAGCTAAGGGAGAAAGGAGTTCCAATCAGAATCTGGGAAGGATCTGGCTGCATTATATATCCTTCCCAACTCCTTGTAGAAACTTTTGCTTCTAGTAACAATATATACTACTTAATATTAGTGTAACAAATGTAAGATTTAATAATATACAAGTTAAAACTAGTATTATACGTTTTGAACAAATATATGAATTAATGAATATAAAGACTATTTAATTAGAAATTTCCTAGGCCGAGAGTAATGGTTTGTATGGTTCACGAACAGATGGGTATTCAAATTTCATCCATTAGAGCATGTTTCACAACTCTAGCCTCACATTAGAATCACCCGGGGAGCTTTTAAAAAAATGTTGCCTGAGCCCCATCTCCAGAAATGCTGATTTAATTGGTCTGTGGTGGGCCTAGGTATGGGTATTTATTAAAAGCTCCCCAGATGATTCTAATACATAGCTAGGGTTAACAATCACTCCAGCACCTCTTGTAGGTAGGTTCTTAGAACGACTTGCAGATTACAGGAATGCATATCCCTTGCTGATCTTTTAGGGGGAGGGACTACAGAAAAGAGAGAGAGAGAAAGATGAAATACATATATTCTAATTATTGCACATTATAACACGTCCATTCAACAATTGCTAATATGTATTGAGTTCTTAGTGTCACATACTCTGCTAAGTATTGATGCTATAAATACTGAATATAAACAGGCTATTGTGGAGCTCATAGTCTATTGAGAAGAAACAGACATTAATCAAATAAAATAGAAATGCTTGTGAAATTATAACTCTGACAAAAGCCATTAAACAAATAGCACTATAGGATAGAGATTTTTCTATATTCCTTGAGAGGCATGGGTTTCCCGGTGAGGTGATATTTGAACTGCAATCCTAATTACAAGCAAAGATGAGGGAATAAAGTGATATAAGAATAGAGGGAACTGTATGTGCAAAGGCCCTGAGCCTTCAGGGACAATTTATTGAAAGAAAGCCAGTAAGGCTTCCATACAGAGATCAAGGGGAAGCTTAGTTTGATATGTGCCTAAAGAAGCAGACAAGAGTCCGTTCGTGCTTGCTGGCCATATAGCACTAGTTTGTGGGACACATTTAGGCTTTTGATTATTATCTTAATAGCAGAGGAAATCAATGAAGGATTTTAAGAAGAGGTGAAGGATTATCAGACTCAGATGTGTAATGACCATCTACTGTAGTGAGGAGAATGTATCGGGAAGATATCTAGAATGGATAAGGGAGACTAATTAGCAAACTAGCCTGAGATAGAAGTTTGGCTTAGGGAGGTAGCAGTTCAGTGGAGAGAAGTGAAATAATTGCAAAGGGTATTTTAAATATGAAATGCAATAAGGGATGCAAAAATGTTAAAGAGGACCATATTTAGAGAGATCATAAAAGTTTTTTGTATATACTGAATTAGAATTCCTTTTATATCATCCAAATGAAAATATCAAGGAACTTGTGGAGTTTGTCAGCTTGGAGCTCAATATTTTTTAATATTGGAAATACAAATTCAGAAGTCATTTTCAGACTAAGTTAATAAGTGCCATTGGATGAAATTTCCTCTGGAGAAAGTACAAAGCTTGAAGAGAAAAGTGCCTACAGCCTGACCTTTAAAAACATCCAGCATTTTGACCAGAAAAAAAAAAAAGGCAGGAAAAGATCTACATTCACATCATACTCTCCCCTTTTTATTTTCTTGCATATGCATCGTGATATAGAAATTTCCATGAAGTTGGAATCAGTATAAGCCAAACATTATCAATAATGCCTTTGCTCCCAATCAATTGACTTCTCAAAGTCTAAATTCAAAATTGTTTTTACAATAAAAATAGGCTGAAAAAGACCAATCTGCTGCTCAGAGAAAAATGGATGATTCAAAGGGGAGAGGTTTCGAAGTTACTATAGCACCCAAAATTTTATGAAAATTAATATTGATCTAATCAATGGTGTGCTGGTAATTATGCGATGCTTGGTTCTCAAAAATGTAAAACAAAGGAAAACAACTTATTCAATAACTTACTAAACAACATGCTGACTATAGTTAATACATATGTATTGTTATTAACTATACACTGAATAGATTCTAAGTATTCTTACCACAAAAAATGATAAATATATGATGTAACACATGTGTAAATAGTAGCTCAATTTAGTCATTCTATAATGTATACATATTTCAACATGTTGTACACCATAAAAACACAATTTTTATGTGTCAGTTAAAAAATACATAATTTTTAAATTTTGCTAATAATTGACATAATTTTACATGTTTATGGGGTGCAATGTGTTGTTTAGATACATGCATACGTTGTATAAAAATCAAATCAAGGTATTTAGCATATCCATTACCTCATACATTTATCATTTCTTTGTGGAGAGAACATTCAAAATCCTCTCTTCCAGTCACTTTGAAATGTACAATAGAGTGTACAGTATTGGTGACCTTAGTCACCTTACTGAACAATAGAACATGAGAACTTATTTCTTTTGTTTAACTATAACTTTTTACCCATTGACCAACCCCTCCCTGTCTTTCCCAGCCCCTTCTCTTCCCCTGACTCTGATAGCCGCTATTCTACTCTCTACTTCCACGTGATCAGCTTTATGAGTGAGACCATGCAGTATTTGTCTTTCTATGCCTGGGTTATTTCTCTTAACATAATTTCCTTCAGGTTCATCCATGTTGCCATAAATGATATGATTTCATTATTTTTATGGCTGAATAGTATTACATTGTGTATATATAACCACATTTTCTTTATCCATTCATCTATGGATGGGCACTTATATTGATTTCATAACTTGTCTATTGTGAGTAGTGCTGCAATGCACATGGGTGTGCCGAAATGTTTTTGACATGCTGATTTCATTTTCATAAAGAATAATTTTTTTAAAAAAAGAAAGCAATGAATAAAAATTAGATATTACAGTTATTCATACAGTTAAAAAAAGAAATAGTTCATAATTTAAAAATAAATTATGGAAAATTCATAAGGTAAAAGCAAATACTACTATGTAGTTGCTTTAAAAGTAAAGTAGATTTGTGCGTATAGACATTTAGAGTATCAAATCTAGTTCCAGAACACTGTATAGAGCTGTTTCCCACTATTGGCCTTTTGACATTTAGGACTGGATAAATCTTTGATGTGGGGCGGCTGTCCTGTGCCTTGTAAGGTGATTAGCAGCATCGCTGGCCTCTCCTCACTAAATGCCAGTGAAACCACCACTATTACCATTTTTGGTGACAACCAAAAATATCTCCAGATATTGCTAAATATTTTCCAGGAACAAAATCACCTTTAGTTGAGAAACACATACAAAGCATGATTTCATGTATGTAAAAACAAAATCT
The DNA here is from genome assembly GCA_963574885.1 of Lepilemur ruficaudatus. NCBI lineage: Eukaryota > Metazoa > Chordata > Mammalia > Primates > Lepilemuridae > Lepilemur > Lepilemur ruficaudatus. The sequence goes on from CAUYRT010048959.1 coordinate 50,812, forward strand.
GTATCATTTGTTTCATATGTATGTGTGTTTATTATTAACTGCAAAGAGCACAGTTTGAAGTATACATAGTACATGAGACAATATACCTGGGGAAGGGAACGTAATTGTGTATAATAGGAGATACTGAAGGAAGGACTAAAATTCTTCTGGGGGAAAAAAAGAAAGAAAAACTGATTGTTAACGATTGTTCATTTTCATGGTATAAATACTTCTGCCATGGCTGATTTCAGCTTCAGTGATGTCACTGAACCCAGGGTTTAAAAGAGATTCACAGAATGGGTTTTCGAAAGCCGGTTCAAACCAGCTCCAGCCCACAACTGGATCTAATGCATAACAGATAATAAAATTAAGTCTTGGGAAACCACTCAACTTCCATAACTCATAGTTCTAGCAAAGGGAACATCTGAAAGAGGACCTAGATCTTCTCATGAGTCTTGTGTTTTCTACTCACCATGCTAATAAAAATAATATAAACCAGTAGTTCTCAAAGTGTGGTCCTGAGACCAGTGGTTTTATGGTTTTAGCAGGATTCCTGAAACTCTTACAAATGCAAACTCACAGGCTCCTCCGCACACCTACAGAATTTAAGAATCTGAGGGTAGGACCCAGCAATGTGTGTTTAACAAGCCCTCCGGGTGATTCTGATGCATACTAAAGTCTAAAATCACAGGCCTAGGCAATAATAATATCTTGATTTTTAAAGTGCTAGAGTACTTTTTAAAGAATTATCATCCTCTCAGCTGAGTTTCCCATAAACCGTACTTCTAATAACAGTAGAAAACTGCACTTTAGGAAGATCAATCTGGCAGCTTTGTTAGAGTCAACAAAGAGAAATCAAAAATTTAGAAATGAGTCGTGGCCCTCATTTATTCTGCTGATTTTGAATGAAGAAAGAAAAGGTCCTGAGGTAGAATCTGCAGCAATGATGTCTTATTGAAAATGAAGACTAACACAGAGAAAGAAATTTATAATGCCTCCAAGGTTTTCAGCTTGGTCAGCTGGAGACAAGGGCTTCAAAAAAAATTCAGAAAAATTCCTGTCCACAAATCTATCTTGGTTTCTCTTCAGTTTGTTGCTATGGTTTCACTACTTCTTTTGAACACACTGAGAACTTTATAAATATATCTCATATAACATGTATTTTCCTTAATAGCATTTTTTTCAAGCTCTTCATTTGAGGATTCAGAGGTTTATTCATCTTTATATCTCCCGCAAAGCGTGTCAGAATGTCTACCACGTAGTAGACAACCCTAATAATTGAAATAAAAAATCTGTAAGTAGGAATCATTTCAGAAAGGTGATTAATTTGATCAATATTTACTTTGACACCTCATAACAATAGAGGGCACTAGGTCAAAACATAAAAAAAAATTTGAAGTTAACTTTCCAGGAGCATTCACGGCCACATATAAAGCTTCAAACAAGGCTCTATCATAGCTTATTTCAATCCAATGCATTCTTAACGAGTTTCTTTTGCTTCAGCCAATATACATTTCATATATGTCAGCCATAGGTGGGGTCTTTAAACAGGTAAATTTTTTATTTGATATCCTTGTAGAAGTTAACGTCAATTATGGAACCTATTTTTAAATTTAACATGTAGAATTACATATTGAAATATATTTTAAGTTAATTCTCTAATATTCTTGTGCCCTGGAATAGTTTAGCTAGATAGAAAATATGTTTATCTTCAATTTATGTGTCAAGGGGTGCACAAAATATTTTGCAGAAAATAAAATGGAGGCATTCCTGAGTTGACGGGTAAAATGAGTATATTTACAATAAAAAATATAAAAGGAAAAAAAGAAGGAAGGAAGGATTTTACACACTCAAATGCATGTGGGATTATAAAAAAGGTGGCATATTTCTTTGGGTATTATTCCACTCTTTATATTCTTCTAACCTCAAATAGACTAAATTACATGAAGGTGAGTAAGAAAGAGTGTACACACCAGAATGAGAACCAGTTTTGCCACTTAAATTTATGATTTAAGACATTTTATGAAGGTTTCAATCTAAAAAAAATTGAGATAATAATAATACCTACCATAAAGTGTTTTTCAAAAGATTAAATTTTGACCCAAATAGAGCAATTAGCATAGGACTTGAGTCATAGTGCCTGTGTTAACATTTACTAAATGACTGTTCACTGCTATTATTGTTGATGTAACTCTTTTTCAGCAGCAATAGGTACTCAGTCACCTAAACTTAGAACATTCTAAGAAGTAAAAATTCAATTATTTGAAAATTCATCAGATGAAGAAATTATTATACTCATTTTTAGTTGTCGTAACCATAGTATGGTTATGTTTTTGTTTAAAAAGTTCTTATCTTTTAGAGAGATATTGAGATACATACCGAGGAAATAATATAATGTCTTGAATTTGCATGAAAGTATCTGGAAGGGAAGCAATAGATGAACAAAATTAGACCTATTGTTATAATTAGGATATATATATGGGTTTCATTGTACTATGCCCTTCAGTTTTGCATATATTTGAAAAGAATCCGTAATGAAAATAACTAATAATTATAAACAAATGAGCTAGACTTTTCTGTGGTTTAATTCTTTTTACCAGTCTTTGAAAACCTTGATTCTCAAGTACATAGCTGTCTCAGCTGTATGCCCATGGTTTCCATGACTGTCAAAATATACAAAGTTCACAGAAAAAGCAATACAATGGTTGCTTTTTCTAGTAGCAAACAGGTGCACCCCCCCCACACACACACAAATAAAGGGAATGTTTATGGAAATAGAGAATAATATAGCCTAGTAGATTTAGATGACTCTATATAGTTGAGTATGGCATATTTATATATATTGATAAGATGACAAGGAATAAAGCAATTTCAGTATAAAGTTATATCAGAGAATTGAAAATATGAAAAGCCATGGCCATATGACAAATTTATCATGACTATTAAAAAGGTCAATACATTTCCAAACTTTTGCAAATCTACCCTTGTGGAAAACTTTCTAAGTTACAGATAGGTTCTTTGGAAATCCAAGGGAAAATTCATGTATAACATTGAACTTCATTTAACCTAACCAAATCCCACATGATTGATATAAGAAAGTTTTCAGATCATCTAAAAAATAAATGAATGTATCTCAAGATAATATATTTATATTAGTTCCACTTTAGACCTAATTTTTGCAACCTCCCTCTTAGATTTTCATTATATTCATCAGCATAAGATTGTTCTTGATCCTAGTAAACTTTTCATGTAATTCATTGTTAAGTCATTGTTGTGATGAAGAGGAATGTTGGACTCCCAAAAAATTTTTATAAGGGGGTATTGTACTTCAAAGTCACATTTTAAAATGACTTTGGTAACTGATATGTTTTAATTAGACCTACTCTTACAAATGTCCTAAAGAATCCCCAAATTTTTGGCTTTATCTTTCACAAATATATGACTTTCTGACAACTAGATACTGGTAATTAAATATAGATCCAGTATAAACATGAAAAGCCATAAATCATAGTATCATTTTTAAAGTAGCTTAGTGTACTGAGTATGTATTTCAGAAAATCTGGAGCATGTTAAGCTTGCTCAAAACAAAGCAAACAAAACCTCCTCCACTAGAGTTGAGGTATCTTAGTATTATTATTGTGATGGCTATTTAACTTAGTAATTGAGAAAATCAAAGGAAACAAACTTCTAATTCATAAAGGCTGAAATTTTTAAAAAATCCTATTAAACTTAAGAAGAACATATCCTGACCTATCATCTAATCCTGATAATCAGGCTGTGTAAAAGCAGTCATCTTCATTTAAGAAAAAGTAAAATAGGATAATATTAGTCTTATAAATAATATTATACAGCATGTCCTTTAAGCTGAATTTACTGATAATCATAGACATAATTCATGGTATTTTTCTGCTTAAATGATTATTTGCATATAGCTGATTAATTTGAAAAGAAAATATGAGAAGTCATGGCCATATAACATCAAATACCCACAAACAGTTACTATTGTTTTTAATCTTATATTCTTAGTTTATAGCAAAGAGTTTAACATCCATAGGTATTTTCCTCCAGTGTTAAGTTAATGCTAATGATTTATAAAAGGAAATAAAATATGTCCAGATCAGGTCTGCAGAAAAGAATGTTTCGTGTTTTACAATTTTGGGATACATTGACTTTTTTCAAACACACAAAAGTCCCTCTTCAGCCCACATGGAATCATTATACCATTAATGATAACCCTTGACTTTATTGATGCTGTCAAGGGGTAGGATGAAAAAACAAGTAGCCTTAGATTGTAAAATGATCACATATTCTTTTCAGCTGGATGTAGACAGTATTAGCGTTAAGTTACATTTCATTCATCATGATGACATGAATTCAGATGATATAGTATAGGCCCCAAACTTCTGAACTCAGTCATTCTCCTTCACACGGATGCTTCGTGATCTGCACTTTGAATTACGGAACAACTCTTTCAGTTTGGCTGACAGGCTAAGGAAATGTGAGTATACTCTAAGTCCAACAGATGTCTCAAACCACACTTAAAAATTTTATATTTATTAAACCCCACGTTAATCTTTCAATTTTTTTCTTTGTGCTCAAATCTCCTAAGTATTGCCCCCTACCTATGGGGTAGTCCCTAAAATCAAAGTATACCCTTATAATAAAGGGAAATTTGTCAAAGAAAGACATGTACTCTGTGTTTGTCAAGTGTATATTTTAGGTTTCTTTATTAGATATATACCATCAAATTTTGGAGTACTATCCTGAAAAATGTTGGTTTCCCACTTGGGAGAAAACATGTACCTGTACACCAATCTAAAATCCATACATTCTATTTATGAACTCTCAGAAAAAAATATTTAATCAACAAAATACATTTTCTCACCCATATCCTTTTTATCCCTCCAATCTCACATACATACTTACTCACATACACTGACACGCTTTCCCAGTATGTTGGTTTTGTGAAACTTTTTATGTCATAAATACATTTAAGTCCATGTGGATCTTGAAGAAGACATTGTTATCACTGATGTGAGACTAAATGTTATTAATATTACTCTTTTTTCTTTTAGAATAGGTGAAGTATGTTTTCTAAATTTTATGCAGCTCTCAATACAGGAAAAAGATATGTAATATATTATTAGTGTCTTTAAATTCAGAGTTTGGAATAATATTTAAGGAATATTATTTGGAATAATAATATAAATTATTTTGGAATAATATTTAACAATATTTAAGGAAATTGTGTAAAGAAATTGAACAGAAGTCAATAAGGACTGCGTAAGCCTAGGATTACTAGACTACATGACCAGGCAGACATTTCAAGGTGTGCGTTGAGTTAACCAAATGTCATTCACTGTGGCCCAAAGGATTGTGGCACAGTTTTGTAAAAAAAATTAGCGTAAATATTTAGTTTTGACTTCTAAACCAGTGTGGCAGGGGAATATATTCAATAGATATTTCAATATAAGATTACTAATGGGTTTCTTCATATTATTACTGATCACAGATTTGTTTATTTCTTTAATATTTTTAACACTATAATTCACATTATTCTTCCAAGGTATGAATACATTTTTACTTTTGATATCCAGTGTAAGTTATAAAGGCAATAGGTATATCAAACAGTCTTTTTCACAAACTTCAAAATCATTCTTTTATCTACAAGGTGGATATTTGGTAAGCTCCTTCCCCAGTAGATACATTTTATAATTCAACCCCTGGTGGAGAATGATTCTATAGATAATGAATTTTTTATTAGTGGTCAAAAGAACATAAATATCTATGAACCAAATTTAAAATAGAGCAAGGAAACATTTCTTTGCTTTAAAAATTTAAAATTGTACTGGGGTGAAAATTCTCGTTTGTTACTTAGGTATTTTTAAGAACAAAGCTGTATAAGGGGTCATGTAATTCCATTGATAATATATTATAATTATAATTTCTATGTTATGAATTCTAAATTAGCATTTGTAACAGGTTAAATAGTGGTGCCCAAAAGATATGTCTGAATCTTAACCCTGGAACCAATGAATGGGATCATATTTGAACAAGGGTCCTCTGCAGCTTAAGTTAAGGATCTCAAGATGAGATCACCTGGTATTATTAAGGTGGGTCATAAATCCAGTGTCAAGTGTCCTTGTAAGAGACACACAGAGGACAAGAAAACACCAAGATAGAGTCAGAGATTGGAGTTAGGCAGCCACACGATAAGGAATGCCTGGAACCTCTAGAGGCTGAAAGGGGCAAGGAAGGATTGCCCTTAGAGCACTCAGACGGAATACAGTTCTACTGGCACCTTAATTTTGAACTTCCTGCCTAAAACTGTGAGAAAATAAATTCTGCTGTTTTAAGCCACTCAGTGGTAAGTTATTATGGCAGCTCTAGGAAACTAATACAGTATTCAGCTGTATAAATTAAAGAGCACACACCCTTATGTTGTAATAATAGATTATTAGATAGGCACAGGTGGAAGCCTTACTTGTTTTGGTCACCAGCAAATGCAGAAAGCCAGCTACATAGTAGGTGCTTAATAAATGTGTTGATAAATGTCATCAGTCTTTTCTTTTAATATAATAAGTCATGTAAAGTGAAAAATGTAAAGAATAGGAGGTAAAGCAAATATTTCACATCTTATATGTTTCTTTTATTTTCTTAAATATGATGAGGAAGCAAATTTTCAGTGTCTGTAATATTACAAGTTTCTTGGAAGCTTGAAATCAACAGGAATAAACAAGCCTGAAATAAAACCTTATACCTGTCCAATTTAATTGAAATAACTTAAATGGAAGATATTTTTGGCTTTATGAATGATGGCAGTCTACAAAATCATTATATGTGCTGCTAAACTTTAACAAACGTAGACCGATCTTCATGAAAAGGGTGATAAGACAGAGGTACCAGGAACTTTTTGATGCCGAATACATTAGCTAGCTAGACCTATAAGAGGTATAACATAATTATTTCCTCATACACAGTAATCTACAGACACCTATAAAAACTGTAGAACTCCTTTGAAGTCTAATTACTAATTTGTAAAAAGATAATATTGAATGAAAATGTACATAATATATGAATTTATGACATATAATACATTGGAGTAAAATACATTAATTCTCATGGGCTAATTAGTAATATATATCTCTATTTCAATCAAAAAACAATTTTATTAAAGAATATCACTTTGACATCACAGCACAGCAAGCAAAAAGTGACCAATAAATGTTACTGACTCTATTTAATCCTTGGAATCTAACACTGTTTATCACGCAAAACCTGTCTGTCACTGACTTTGGTGGGACAAAGCTCTTCTAGAGTTACCTTCTCTCCGAACTTTCTTTTGAAACCTATATTACTGAGAGAGAATTATGTTTGTTCCATAATCTTGGAATGTTTCTTCCCACAAGGCAAGATTCAAAATGTAATATATTTGGTGTATTTATTTTTCTAAACATACACCATTTTAAAACTCAATTTCTTGATTTCCTCTCAGTGCATGGACTTAAGGGACTTTACTACATTTTACTATCCCTACCATAGGGAAATTGTAAACATAATGATACAGTTATTTTATTGCTGGCATCTCCTGGGGGATCTTGCTAACTTCATCTGTGTGGCACAGCCTGATCACTGATCCTACTTTTTTTCCTAGTAATCTGGGAAGACTATATTTCCAGCCTCCCTTGAAATTCAGTTCAGATCATGTGACTGGCTTCTAGCTATTGGAATGTGACTGGAAATAATGCTGGCTGGCTTTTTCTAGGCTTGTGTGTTCAATTTCAACCATAATCTCGGAGGCTGTATGTTCAAAATGGCAATATAACAAGATGGAGGAACCTGGACCCCTGGGTCACCACTTGCCCAACTCATGTCAGAGTATGATGTGAACAAGAAATAAACTTTGTGTTATATCTTTGAATTTGGTGACTATACATTACAAACACTAGCATTAGTTCATTTGGCTAATGCTTCCAACCTGAGTTAGGTGTCTTCCAGGTAGCTGTAGTAATATTGTTTTTACATATCTATTGCAATTTTTATTTTAGTACCATTTTTGTTTTTTAGCTTACCTCTCTCTCACTTGTAACAGGAGCTTTGCAAAGAAAAATATATATATTGGGAAAAACTAGATGTACAAAATATGATTCATGAATGAATATTTAGATACATTAAATTTAAAAATATACGAGGGCTGTCCGGAAAGTATCCAGCCATTGTTAATATAACGAGAAAAGTTATGTGACTGAATACTTGCCAGACAGCCCTCATATATGTTAAAAGAATTAATGCTGAGTGTTTGAGATTCTAATAGGCAGATATTAGTTTAGATGTTACTGTCTAAAGCAAGGTAGAGAATGTATCATTGAGTTAAAATGTAGGATTTTTAAAAAATTATTCTATTTTTTGAACACTACTATAGTACTCATAATCTGAGGCAAACATTTAAAATGTTACTAATTTGACAGAAATTAGTTAGGCATTAAAAATCATCATGTTGTGCTTCACAATTCATTCCATTTCTTCTCGGTACAGATTTTATAATAAAAAATAATCTAGTTGCTAGTTTTCTTCTAAAAATTTTAGAGGGGAAAAATTTGTTTTTTGTCATATTACAAAAAATAAATTTTGCTTCTTATAGTACACACAATAACACCCTCTCCCCCAATAAATCTTAGTCATGATAGCAAAAATCATATGCATATATGTGTGTGCATCTGTACATGCAAAGTTATGAATGTGAGAGATCATGTGTACATTATGCTCAAAACCAAGAAAAGAATGTCGTAAGTGCCAGAAATTATTAGGATTTCTAAGAAACTAGAAAGAGATAATGAAATTGAAGAATGACTTAGCAAGCTAGAATGTAAGTAAAAGCCTGAGTGAGAATGCTACCTACCACAAAAAGTGGCAGCAAGCTCAAGATTGCTCCAAGCCTAAAAGGAGTAGAATCTGGAAACAGTAAGGGATTTGGGCAGGCAACTCGGAACAAAATTTGTTTGGCTGCAGAATTCTACACTCAGCTAAACTCATTGTTATAGATAACATTTTTCTAACATATAGGAACTCAGTTTCCTACCAAAATACTCTCCAAAAACTACTATAGGAATTATTCCATTAAGAATGAAAGTGAATTCCATGAGGAGACAGAGGAAAAATGTATTTGTGTACCAAAGCCAAAACTGAAAAATGTGTCACCATCTAATTTAGTACCATTTGGAAAAATACAGAAAAATTTTTGCTCAAGCAACAAACACCAGCTACACTCATGAAAAGCACTAAGAAATAGTGAGCATTATATATATTTTTTCTATCATAGCTGAACTGTAAACAAAGAAAAGCAGACTTGAAGTTTCCAGAAGTAAACTTGAAGCTTCATTTCATCCCAGAATGAAGAGGGAATGTAAAGATGAAATGAAAAGTTCACTTCTTTATTCTTTGGGAAGAGGAATTGGACCCAAAGATAGATCCTGGCATCTAGGAGGTTGGAGTTTTAATGGTCAACAGCAAGAGAAACATGGTGTTAGATCTGAATTCAGTATTGAGTTGGAAATAAGATTTCTAAATAAAGCTGGGACTCACAAGGTTTCTCCATTCAAGGAGAATAAGAAAGTCTTAAAAATTAGCTCTCTGTGTCCTAGTGTAATGATAAGAAAATCCTATGCCGGGGCTTTGGTGGCAAAAAAAAAAAAATCTTACATGAGAAGATGAGAAGTAAAAGCCCCATGACATCTTCAGGCAAGTGAGGAGGTAGTGGGGAAGGACCTCACAAATAAAACCTAGAAAACTGCTATAAGAGAAACATCTACCATAGGAAGGACCAGTAAACAAGAGGTCTGTCTAAATGGCCTTGTTAGACTTCATACCAATCCATCAAAGCAAAATGCATGACAATATCCATTCTGCCACAAGCATAAGAAAAAAGACTTCTCCACTACCATTGAAAGACATTCATCTTAAAATGCCTACATTGTCCCGACCCGCGGGTACGTTATTCACAGAACCTGGAGGAGGGAGTGGGAGTTGGATGGGACAAGAGACGCGAGAGATGGAGACAAGACAGTATTCTGATCAAGTCTCGTTTATTGAGCGTAAGGTCACAGCTTTTATAGACAAGAGAAAGGGGAATGCTCAGTCAT
>CAUYRT010048962.1:0-13623 GCA_963574885.1 Lepilemur ruficaudatus
TTCGGCCGGGCGTGGTGGCTCACGCCTGTAATCCTAGCACTCTGGGAGGCCGAGGCGGGTGGATCGCTCGAGGTCAGGAGTTCGAGACCAGCCTGACCCCGTCTCTACTATAAATAGAAAGAAATTAATTGGCCAACTAAAAATATACGTAAAAAAATTAGCCGGGCATGGTGGCACATGCCTGTAGTCCCAGCTATTTGGGAGGCTGAGGCAGAAGGATCACTTCAGCCCAGGAGTTTGAGGTTGCTGTGAGCTAGGCTGCCGCCATGGCACTCTAGCCCAGGCAACAGAGTGAGACTCTGTCTGGAAAAAAAAAAAAAAAGAAGAAAAAGAAAATTAGTAGTTGTATCTGTAAAAATTATAAATGGACATGCCCTTTGGCTCAATAATGCCATCTCTGATAATTTATCTATGGATACATATGCATATATATGAAATTATATCTGCACACATTATATCTGCATTTTTCATTGCTGCGTTTTTTTGTGTATAAAGCGAAAGACTGGAAATACCCCAAATGTCCATCAGTAGAGGAACTAATTAAATAAATCAGGGTACATCCATACAGTAAAAAACCATGATAACATTTTTTTAAAATGAGGAAACATGTTTTTAAAAAGTGATATGGAATCTTCATTTTATTATGATAATATTGGTTGCCTTCAAAGAAGGAAACCGTCAGCTGCGGTCCCTAAGCCCCGGGCTGCATGCGGTCCATTATCAGTCCATGGCCTGTTAGGAAATAGCCGTGCATCGCCACCTGAGCTCTGCACCACAATCCCCACCCATGACACCCCACACCCCCCATCCCTAGTCCATGGAAAAATTGTCTTCCATGAAACTGGCTGTTGGTGCCAAAAAGGTTGGAGACCACAGGGCTAAGGGACAGAGGTGGATATCATTTTGTACTTTGTGAATTTTGAGCCATGAGTATATTACCTAGTCAAAAATAAATAAAATTTTAAAAAGTAAAATGAAACCACTTACTAAAATTTTATTTTTATAATTTTTGTTTGCTAAATTGAACTAATGAACATATGCATCAACTCACATCATTTTTTTGTGGTGAGAACACTGAAAATCTCTCTCAGCAGTTTTCAAGTGTATAATACATTAACCATCGTCACCATTTTGTATAATAGATCTCTTGAACTTCTATTTTTATAATTCTTGAAAGAGAATTGAGCATCATTTAGTAGTGTCAATTCCAAGCTAAATTTTTAAAAAATAAGAGGTTAAAAACGGTTTTTTTTTTCTCTTTTATGATCATAGGGAGTGTGCAACAATCAGTTAACCGCAAACAAAGCTGGAAAGGTTCTAAAGAATCCTTAGTTCCTCAGAGACATGGCCCACCACTAGGAGAAAGTGTGGCCTATCATTCCGAAAGTCCCAACTCACAGACAGATGTGGGAAGACCTTTGTCTGGATCTGGTATAACAGCATTTGCTCAAGCTCACCCTAGCAACGGACAAAGAGTAAACCCACCACCACCACCTCAAGTAAGGAGTGTCACTCCTCCACCACCTCCAAGAGGCCAAACTCCCCCTCCAAGAGGTACAACTCCACCTCCCCCTTCATGGGAACCAAACTCTCAAACAAAGCGCTATTCCGGGAACATGGAATATGTAATATCCCGAATCTCTCCTGTTCCTCCTGGGGCATGGCAGGAGGGCTATCCTCCACCATCTCTTAACACTTCCGCCATGAATCCCCCTAATCAGGGACAGAGAGGCATAAGTTCTGTTCCTGTTGGCAGACAACCGATCATCATGCAGAGTTCCAGCAAGTTCAACTTTCCACCAGGGAGACCTGGAATTCAGAATGGTAGTGGTCAGACTGAGTTTATGATACACCAAAATGTTGTTCCTGCTGGCACTGTGAATCGGCAGCCACCCCCTCCTTATCCTCTAACCCCAACTAATGGACAAAGCCCTTCTGCTCTACAAACAGGGGGATCCGCTGCTCCTTCATCATATACAAATGGAAATATTCCTCAGTCTATGATGGTGCCAAACAGAAATAGTCATAACATGGAACTATATAACATTAATGTACCTGGACTGCAAACAAATTGGCCTCAGTCATCTTCTGCTCCAGCCCAGTCATCCCCAAGTGGTGGGCATGAAATCCCTACATGGCAACCTAACATACCAGTGAGGTCAAATTCTTTTAATAACCCATTAGGAAATAGAGCAAGTCACTCTGCTAATTCTCAGCCTTCAGCTACAACAGTCACTGCAATTACACCAGCTCCTATTCAACAGCCTGTGAAAAGCATGCGGGTATTAAAACCGGAGCTGCAGACTGCTTTAGCACCTACACACCCTTCCTGGATACCACAACCAACTCAAACTGTTCAACCCAGTCCTTTTTCTGAGGGTACCACTTCAAATATGACTGTTATGCCACCTGTTGCTGAAGCTCCAAACTATCAAGGTCCACCACCACCGTATCCAAAACACCTGCTACACCAAAACCCATCCGTTCCTCCATACGAATCAATCAATAAATCTAGCAAAGATGATCAGCCTAGCTTGCCCAAGGAAGATGAAGGTGAAAAGAGTTATGAAAATGTTGATAGTGGGGACAAAGAAAAGAAACAGATTACAACTTCACCTATCACCGTTAGGAAAAACAAGAAAGATGAAGATCGAAGAGAATCTCGAATTCAAAGTTACTCTCCTCAGGCATTTAAATTCTTTATGGAGCAACACGTAGAAAATGTACTCAAATCTCATCAGCAACGTCTACATCGTAAAAAACAGTTAGAGAATGAAATGATGCGGGTAAAACCTTTTAAAATGTCCATTTTTATACTTATTATCTGTTTGCTTTAATGTTTATTTTAAAATATTGTGTTCTAGTATTTTTATAGCTAAATATATTATTAATTACATAATTTAAAAGTGAGTAAAAATACTAAATACTGTAGTATTTCAAGATTTACTCAAAATTTCATATCAAAGTTCTTATCTAAATTAAGAATGCAATTTACAGTATACAGTTTATATATACATAATCCCTTTATATGGAAATTGGAGCAAGGGTTGTTTTCTAGGTTTTACACATTAACTTATAACATTTAAAAATAAGTTAGGAATATCTGGGTCTCATCTCTTGATACATTTATGAAAAATTTCTTTTTACTTGTAAGTTTGAGTTTATAGGTTTATTCATAACATAGGTCTTATTGGAAAGTGTCAGAGTTCTCCCTTTAGTTATTTCTCCCTTCTAATTGCATTTTTATAACGTACTGGAGAAAAATGTGCTAAAATTATTAAGTCAAACTCTATTAAAAAGGAGATCAAAATATTAATAAGTAAACACTTTAATCCGTGTTGTGATTACACATAGATCTCTTTACTAGATATTACGGGAACACTACCGTCGTCATCATTATTTTTATCATATACTTAGAATTCAAAGATTTGACTTCTAATCTTACTTCTGTCACTGTGAATCCAAGAGGCATAAATTTGTGATTAAACTTCTTTACCTAATTGAGAGAGCCATTCTTTTAGAATGCTTTTTCCAAACCTGATTTTATAATGTTATTATTCCTACTATAAATTGAATTTTATTAGATGAGAAATGTCATGATAATATCTACGACTTATCCATATTTTAGTTCTTAGGATTTCTTACTAAAGTCTGTCTGTATGTATTTTCTTAGTTTATTTTTCCTTTTTCCTCTTCACTTTCACTAATAGCTGATTTAAACTTTTATGGTGTTGGAAGCTTTGCTGACTTCTGTAGCCTCCATTACTGTGTAGGCAAGTAAAATTTTAAGAGAAACAGTTCTACACTAAGTCTGGCATGCCACCCTTCTTAAAAGATTTTGCATGTAAATGTGCATCCTAACAGAAGCATGAGGTTGCTATAATTTAGTCTTGCATTTCTAGAATTAGACCTTTTTCAATGGAGTTCCTTTCTATTTAAATCCTTTAATTATTTTATTTATTTTATTTTTTTTTTTTTTGAGACAGAGTCTCACTCTGCTGCCCGGGCTAGAGTGAGTGCCATGGCATCAGCCTAGCTCACAGCAACCTCAAACTCCTGGGCTCAAGTGATCCTACTGCCTCAGCCTCCCGAGTAGCTGGGGCTATAGGCATGCACCACCATGCCCGGCTCATTTTTTCTATATATTTTTAGTTAGCCAATTAATTTCTTTATTTATAGTAGAGACGAGGTCTCGCTCTTGCTCAGGCTGGTTTCAAACTCCTGACCTTGAGCAGTCCGCCCGCCTCAGCCCCACAGAGTGCTAGGATTGCAGGCGTGAGCCACCACGCCTGGCCTAAATCCTTTAATTATTAATTAGCCAAAACAAACTGTCCTTCCCTTCTAAAAACAGGACTTCCATATCTACTTAGAAGTTGGTTTTTATTTTTATCTGTTTTTGGTATCTTCATAAATTATACTATTATTTAAAATATTCCAAAATACCTAAAAGATACTTTGTAACAAACCATGTTGTTCCTTTTAAATAAAGTAGGAGAAATCCTTTGCATTTTGTGTTAGTGGTTGGCTGTGAGTCCCAGCTTTACTCTAATGCCCTGAGAAAGACAAAAGGAAAGACTATTAATGACTATTTTACATTTATAAGAATGGAGAAAAAGGTTAGTGGGTTAGAGAAGGCATTCTTTTATTATTCTTGATACATCAGTTTTTTAGAATAAGTGAGCTTGGAGTGAAAGTTTTTTTTTCATAAAGGATAAAATAGGAAGAATATTTTATGCCTAAGCATTCCACAAAGAGAAACATATGATGAAGGCAATTAAATCGTATAATTTGTGGTGAATATGCATGGAGAGATAGATGAAGATGCATGTTAACAGATGCTTATACATTGGGAACATTTTTTTGAGTGAATTAGAGAAGAGTAGAAAGCTATTGGTGTCCTCTTCTTGCTCTCCACAGCTAAATTTGCATATATACTCACCTTCTATATCCTGTTAACTACCTCCTAAGCCGCACTTTTGATCTTTAATTTTCTCTGAAATGTATTCTAGATTTCTAACGTGGCTTTATTTAAAATTTTATGCATTTAACCTTTAAACATATGCCTGAATTTTTTTCTAAGCTATTTCTTAATATTCAATATTAAGAAGATAATTCCTCATTTAACATCTAGTTTATTTGCCTAGGTTGGATTATCTCAAGATGCCCAGGATCAAATGAGAAAGATGCTTTGCCAAAAAGAGTCTAATTACATCCGTCTTAAAAGGGCTAAAATGGACAAGTCTATGTTTGTGAAGATAAAGACACTAGGAATAGGAGCATTTGGTGAAGTCTGTCTAGCAAGAAAAGTAGATACTAAGGCTTTGTATGCAACAAAAACTCTTCGAAAGAAAGATGTTCTGCTTCGAAATCAAGTCGCTCATGTTAAAGCTGAAAGAGATATCCTGGCTGAAGCTGACAATGAATGGGTAGTTCGTCTATATTATTCATTCCAAGATAAAGACAATTTATACTTTGTAATGGATTACATTCCTGGGGGTGACATGATGAGCCTATTAATTAGAATGGGCATCTTTCCAGAAAATCTGGCACGATTCTACATAGCAGAACTTACCTGTGCAGTCGAAAGTGTTCATAAAATGGGTTTTATTCATAGAGATATTAAACCTGATAACATTTTGATTGATCGTGACGGTCATATTAAATTGACTGACTTCGGCCTCTGCACTGGCTTCAGATGGACACATGATTCTAAGTACTATCAAAGTGGTAAGTAAACTCATAAAATTTAGTTTGTTCATAATAATGTGATTTAGTAATGCAGTAAAACATGAGGATCATCACTGGATGGGAGCCAGAAGACCTGGGTCAGGTCTTGACTATGTTGCATAAACTTGGTTGAATCCTTTAGGTATTTACACTTACAAAATGAAAAAACATGTTAGATTTGATTATTTCTAAATATCTTTAACATTTTTGAGTGAAACCCTTTACCTTTGAAATATGTCGGTGTTTTTAAAATAATTTTTAAATGGAGCCCCATATCCACCATTCAGTTTCAGAACTAGATTTTCAGTACTTTAGAAGCCCCTAAACAATCACTTCCCCTTCTCTCCTCCACTGAGATAACCATTATTTCAGAACTTTGTAATCAGTTTTTTACTTTTCTCTATACTTTTACCACATATGTAAATATCTCTGAACAATACATTATTTCATTTTGCCTACTCTTGAACCTGTGTTTAAATGTAATCATTCTATATGTATTCTTCTGTGTTGACTTCCTTTATATGTTTGAGGTTCCTCCATGTTATCACATGTAATATTTTCCCTGCTATTTAGGATTCTGTTGTGTGACTACTACACAACTTATTCAACCCTAAACACTTTATGTACATGATTCCATGTAATCCTCACAATGACATTGTGAGGCAGGATGAAGAAAGTGAGGCCTAGTTAAATGAAGTAACTTGCCCAAGGTCAGACAGAAATTAAGTGTAAGGGCTAGGCTTTGAACCCAAGTTTGTCTGATTACAGGGCCCATGTTATTTCTACTATACCACACTGCCTCACCAAGATTCCTTCAAGCGCTATTGGAAGTGTAAGTTGATCTAACATTTGTTGAATATTTACTATGTTCTAGGTGCTTTACACACAGTATATTCTAATTTAATGCTCATAACAATCCTCTGAGGTAAGTATTATTAGCCTCCTGTGCTTCTGTGAACACAAGTAGATTGACATTAAATGGATAGAATTGAGACATCTGGGCCAGGTGCGGTAGCTCATGCCTGTGTTCCTAGCACTCTGGGAGGCTGAGGCGGGCGGATTGCTCAAGGTCAGGAGTTCGAAACCAGCCTGAGCAAGTGCGAGACCCCATCTCTACTAAAAATAGAAAGAAATTAATTGGCCAACTAAAAATATATAGAAAAAAAATTAGCCGGGCATGGTGGTGCATGCCTGTAGTCCCAACTACTCGGGAAGCTGAGGCAGAAGGATCGCTTGAGCCCAGAAGTTTGAGGTTGCTGTGAGCTAGGCTGACGCCATGGCACTCTAGCCCGGGCAACAATGTGAAACTCTGTCTCAAAAAATAAAAAATAAAAATAAAAAAAGAATTGAGACATCTGAACCTACTTTAATGTTTGACATAATAGAATTTAGTGTTTACCCAGCTTCACCTGAATTATTGGTTGGGGCTCTTCTTAAAATATCCCTAGGCTCTATTCCAGTCTTTTGATTAAAAATCTTCATTAGAGGATAGAAATCATATTTTAATCAAACATCCCATATGATTGTTACAGTTAGCTTAATTTCAGACACATTTTTCTAGGTGACCTCATCCCGTCATGGCTTTAAATACCATCTATATGTCAGTGATTTCCAAATCTCTTTCTCTAGAAATGGTCTCCCTGAAATTCCTAATTTCTATGTCGAACTGCTTCCTGAATATCTTACCATGGATTTCAAATAGGCCTTTCAGGCTTACTATTGCCAATAAAGAGCTCTTTATTACCGCTCCCTTCCAGTGTGCCTCATCTTAGTACCTTGTGCTACCACCACCCACCTAGTTATTCTGATTCTTTTTTTCCCATGCCTTCATGTCTAATTCATCAGTAAGTCCTGTTTATTCCACCTCTAAAATATATCCTGAATCTATTCACTTCTCTCCAGCTCTAGTGAATCCTAGTCCCAGATTACCTATAATGGCCTGTTAACTGGTCTCTTTTTTGACTCTTCTCCTCCCTATAATCTGCTCTCTATACACCAGTCAGAGTTTTCTTTTTATTTTAAGAATAAATCAGATCTTGTCATCTTGCTTCAAACACTCCAGTATCATTTCAGTATACCTGGAGTAAAAGGCAAACCACTTCTGTTGTTTGCAGAACCCAGGTCCATTGGCTCCTGCTCCATTTCCTACCATTCTCCCCTTTATCAGTTGCACTGGTTCTCACTCTGTTGATGTTGTTTGTGTATGGAATGCTTTGCCCTGATTTTCAAATGGTTGAGTCCCTCTTGATTTTTTACATCTTAGCAAATGTCACCTTCTCATTTGGTCTCCCCCAGCCATTCAGTGCAATGTAGCTGTCCAGTCACATTTGTCACATCATACTGTGTTGATTCTCTGTATAGGATACATTGCTATGTTTCTTATATATGTAGTTGTTGTGTTTCTTTCCATACTAGAATGTAAGCTGCCTGAGAAAAGAACTTTGTCTGTCTTATGCTTCACTGTCATTTATTGACGTAATGAAACACTCACCTAATTTATTTGAAAATTTGTCTAGACTAGTAACGGGGAACGGTCTGAATAACAAATTCTTAATCTACTTATGACTTATTGTTATCATTTAACATTGAATAAATTACTGGATCTTAGGCTAATTTTATTTAGTGTAAAACTTACCTGTTGATATCTCAGAAAGCAGGTGACTTGGTATACATTGTATCGTAGTTTGTTACACAACTAGGGAGAATGTCGTTAATCCTAAACCATGAAGTCAAAAGATTAAACAGACTGGGTTCACTCTTAGCTTTGTTGCTTTTAATTATTTATTTATTTTTACTGTACAGGTGACCATCCACGGCAAGATAGCATGGATTTCAGTAATGAATGGGGTGATCCCTCAAACTGTCGATGTGGAGATAGACTGAAGCCACTAGAGCGGAGAGCTGCACGCCAGCACCAGCGATGTCTAGCACATTCTTTGGTTGGGACTCCCAATTATATTGCACCTGAAGTGTTGCTACGAACAGGTCTGTTTCATAAATAATAGGACTTTACACCAGCCAATACTTATAGTAAAGTATAAGTTTTTAGGTATATAATAAATAAAGTATCAATTTTATAGTATAAATTGGAAATTTAATGTTAATTTTGATTGTATTCTCAGCACTTTTTAAGTGCTTATGAATAACTTTGATATCTTATTTTAGGATACACACAGTTATGTGATTGGTGGAGTGTTGGTGTTATTCTTTTTGAAATGTTGGTGGGACAGCCTCCTTTCTTGGCACAAACGCCATTAGAAACACAGATGAAGGTAAGATATAGAATCTATATCAAAGGAATTGTCACAAAGTCCCTGCACCATAGTACTTTATTTATTAGTACTTCACTTAGAGCATCACAATCTAGAGTTAAAGAATGAACTTGTAAAAGTTCATTCATATGAACATACTAAAATTGCATGTATAAGCTCTAATCTCCATCATCCTACTATCATCATACTCGTACATGCTCCCTCACTCACACACTGTACTCACATTTTATTCTTATAAAGATCTTTAGTCCCTTTTGAAGATTTATTCCAGTTTACTCCTTGTCAGTCACTATCTTCTGGCTTTGCACATTTTAGCCCCAAACTACAAACAAATGTCTGTATCTCCACTTGAAAATACCTCTGGCACTTAAATGAGAAGCCTCCATAATTTTGACCACACACTGTCCTATTTAAAACCCTTTAGTGACTCCTTCGTCTGTGGGTTAAAGTCCAAATTTGCCCTTTGTTCCTTTGTTCATACCATTTTCTGTCTCTGGAATGTCTTACTTCCTTCTTGCCTATCTTTTGCAACCATCCTCCTTTCTGATTAACTCTTTTTTCTTGAGACACAGTCTTGCTCTGTAACCCAGGCTAGAGTGCAGTGGCATCAGTCTAGCTCATAGCAACCTCAAACTCCTGGGCTCAAGTGATCCTTCTGCTTCAGCCTCCCGAGTAACTGGGACTACATGCCCAGCTAATTTTTTCTATATATGTTTTAGTTGTCCAGCTAATTCCTTTCTATTTTTAGTAGCAATGGGGTCTTGCTCTTGCTCAGGCTGGTCTTGAACTCCTGAGCTCAAATGATCCTCCCACCTCGGCCTCCCAGTGCTAGGATTACAGGCATGAGCCACCGCGCCCAGCCTGACTCTTGATTCTTTCTGGTTAACTCTTGATTCTTCTTAATTACTGCTTGACAGTATACTGAGATAACATCTCTTCTTTGATTTCCTCCTCCCCCCAAGCTGTAACTTTCTTTGTCATTGCATTTGATATATTTTGAAACTTCTAGAATTTCTTATTGTATAGGTCTCCTATATAGCAATATAGAGAATATAGTAACATATTCTCTCAGGAATATCTGAAAGTATCCTTATTATGCCGTTATTTTAATATATATGTGTGCATATATATACTCACATACATACACATTTATGTAAGTATATGCATATCTGTGTGTGAGAGAGAAAGAAATTGTATGCTTTCTCCCTAAGGTTGAAAACAAGGCACAGATGTCCACTTTCACCAATCTTATGTTCTGGAAGTCTTAGCCAGTGCAGTATTAGCAATGGAAAGAAATAAAAGGCAAGACTGGAATGGAAGAAATAAAAACTTCCCCTGTTCACACATGACATAATTTTCTATGTAGACAATCCCAGGTAATCTATAAAAAACTTTACAGGACCAATAAGTAAGTTTAGGAAGGTTGCAGGATACAAGGATAACACATAAAAATAAACTATATTTCTGTATTCAAGCAATGAACAACTGGAAGCTGAAATTTAAAAACAATAACATTTTTAACAGCTCCCCAAAATGAAATATTTAGGTATAACTCTAACAACATAAACAAGCTCTGTATGCTGACAACTGTAAAATACTGCTAAAAGAAATGAAAGAGCTAAATAAGTGGAGACACACACCATGTTCATTGATTAGAAGACTCAACATAGTAAAGCTATCAATTCTCCCCAAATTTATACATTTAACTCAATGCCAATCAAAATCTCAGAAGGATATTTTATAGATATGGATGAGCCAATTCTAAAATTTATACTGATGGATAATGGAAGTAGAATAGCAAAAATAATTTTTTTTTTTTTTGAGACAGAATCTCTGTTGCCTGCGCTAGAGTGCCATGGCATCAGCCTAGCTCACAGCAACCTCAAACTCCTAGGCTCAAGCAACCCTTCTGCCTCAACCTCCTAAGTATCTGGGACTACAGGCATGCGCCACCATGCCTGGCTAATTTTTTCTATATGTATTTTTAGTTGGCCAATTAATTTCTTTCTATTTTTTAGTAGAGACGGGGGTCTCACTCTTGCTCAGGCTGGTTTCGAACTCCTGACCTTGAGCGATCCGCCCCCCTCAGCCTCCCAGTGTGCTAGGATTACAGGCATGAGCCACCGTGCCCGGCCTGCAAAAATAATTTTTGAAAAGAACAAAGTTGAAGGAATCAACTGCCTGATTTTAAGATTTACTGTGAACCTACAGTAATCCAGACAGTGTGGTATTGGCAAAAGGATACAGATATAGATCAATGGAACAGAATAAAGAATGCAGACATAGGACCACACCAACATGGCCGTTTATCTTTGACAGAGGTACAAATGGGCTCGGCACAGTGATTCACACCTATAATCCTAGCACTTAGGGAGGCTGAGGTGGTAGGATCACTTGTGGCCAGTTCGAGACAAGCCTGAACAACATAGCAAGACCTGGTCTCTACAAAAAAATGGAACAATTAGCCAGGCATGGTGGTGCACACCTGTAGCCCCAGGTACTCAGGAGGCTGAGGGAAGAGGATTGCTTGAGCCCAGGAGTTTGAGGTTGCAGTGAGCTATGACACCACTGTACTCTAGCACAGGCAGCAGAGCAACACCTTGTCACAAAAACAAAAAGGTACAGATGGAAAAAGAAAATTTTTCAACAAATGGTGTTGGAAAAATTGGTTAGCCATATACAAAAAAAACTGAATCTGAACTGACCTCACACCTTATACAAAGACTAACTCAAAATGGATCATACATATAGGGATAAAGCATAAAGCTATAATACTTTTAAAAGAGAACGTAGGAGAAAATCTTTGTGGGCTAGGGTTAGGTGAAGAGTACTTACAAATAACACCAAAATCATGATCCAGGCCGGGTGCAAGTGGCCTTCGCCTATAATCCTAGTACTCTGGGAGACCGAGGTGGGAGGATTGCTTTAGGTCAGAAATTCAAGACCAGCCTGCCTAAACAAGAGCGAGAAAAATAGAAAAAATTAGCCCATGCCTGCAGTCTTAGTTACCTGGGAGGCTGAGGCAGGTGGACTGCTTTAGCCCAGGAGTTTGAGGTTGCAGTGAATTGTGATCATGCCATTGTACTCTACCTGGGGTGACAGAGTGAGAATCTGTCTAAAAAAAAAAAAAAAAAAAAATGATGGTCCATAAAAGAAAAAGTTTATCAAAATTAAAACTTTCACACTACCAAATATGCAGTCAAGAGAATGAAAAGACAAGGTACAGACTGGGAGAAAATATTTGCAAATCACATATCCAAAACAAAAAGCTTTTATCTACAATATATAAAGAAACCTCAAAACTCAATGGTAAGAAAATAAAGAACCCAAGCCAGTGACCTGACAGATTTCCTTAAATGTCTGTGTAAAAAAAAAAAAAGAAAAGTGAGGCCAGGTGTGATGGCTCATGCCTGTAATCCTAGCAGTTTGGAAGGTTGAGGCAGGAAGATTGCCTGAGATGAGGAGTTTCAGACCAGCCTGAAAAACATAGTGAAACCCCATCTCTACAAAAATAGAAAAATTCGCTGGGCATGGTAGCTATGCCTTTGGTCCCACCTACTTCAGAGGCTGAGGCAGGAGGATCACTGGAGCCCAGGAGTTTAAGGTTACAGTGAGCTATGATGATGCCACTGCACTCTTGCCTGGGAAACAGAGGGAGACTGTATCTCAAAAAAATAAAAAAAAGAAAAGAAAAGTGTGTCTGTCTCTTTAAATCTTCCAGAGGGGTATGAAATAAAGGCAGTCATCTGGGATGGTCCTTAGGGGAATCACCAAGACCAACCAAAGCACACAACCTCAAAGTTTTGGAGGAAAAGGTTCTTATTGCCCATCCTGGCACTAACCAGCTTCTCCAGGAAGGCAGGCTGTGGTCTCCATGACCACAGTGGGCCTATGGAATGGTAGGTGGTAGTGGGTTCACACATGCTGTTGTCTTACCAAATTCTAGCAGCCTATCCCTCCATGAAGCATTCCTCTGGTTGCTGTGTCTGGTCCGGTTCCAGAGTTCCAAAATAGTTTATTCTGATAATGTTTTTCTAGTTTAATGATTGTTTTTATGGCAGACCCCTGACACAGGGCCTTTTTCTGTGACATCTCCCCATACTGTATTTTTCTTTCTTTTTTTCCTTTCTGACTTTAAATCAAAAGCTATATACTGTGTTTTTGAAATTTAATTTTTTTTTTTTTATTGAGAGTCTCACTTTGTTGCCCGGGCTAGAGTGAGTGCCGTGGTGTCAGCCTAGTTCACAGCAACCTCAAACTCCTGTGCTCAAGCGATCCTCGTGCCTCAGCCTCCCAAGTAGCTGGGACTACAGACACGAGCCACCATGCTTGGCTAATTTTTTGTTTCATTTTTAGTTGACTGGCTAATTTTTTCTATTTTTAGTAGAGATGGGGTCTCTTGCTCAGGCTGGTCTCGAACTCCTGAGCTCAAGCAATCCTCCCTCCTCAGCCTCCCAGAGTGCTAGGATTACAGGCGTGAGCTACCACGCCTGGCCTGAAATTTAATGTTTATTTATTTGATTATTATTATTTTAGAGACAGGGATCTCACTATATTGCCTAGCTTGGCCTCAAACTTCTGGGCTGAAGAGATCCTCCCGTCTCAGCCTCCTGAGTAGCTAGAA
>CAUYRT010048966.1:0-36291 GCA_963574885.1 Lepilemur ruficaudatus
CATGCCTGTAGTCCCAGCTACTCGGGAGGCTGAGGCAGAAGGATCGCTTGAGCCCAGGAGTTTGAGGTTGCTGTGAGCTAGGCTGACGCCACGGCACTCTAGCCCAGGCAACAGAGTGAGACTCTGTCTCAAAAAAATAAATAAATAAATAAAAATAAAAAATATTTTTCAAATGATTTGCTCTCTATCGTTTCCTTGCTTGCTTAGTTTTCCATGATGCAGGAGATGTTGGGGAATGAACTTTCCTGTCATCCCATTATCTGCCAGTCTCTCTGCTGCTTGTGGCAAAGGAGAATCAGGTGTTCAACTTCTGATGAGAGTAATTTCTTATCTCAGTTGGTCATTGCTGTTTAATTCTCAAGGTACAGACAATGCAGCAGAATTGACTTATCTCATTTTCACATTCTGGGAGATGATCTGTTAGTCCTGAGGATACTGTCAGTTTTCTGGTATTACTCTGCCTGCGTGGTCATTAACACCAGCGGAGTCCATAAATTGATCCCAGGTTTGAATTGCAAGTTGTCGGCCCTGAAAACTTGGTGAACAAACTTGTTGTCAGTGTTTGTATTGATGAGAATAGTCTGAGGTCAGCTTCATTACTGCATCTTAACCGTCTAATACATGTGTCAGTTGATTTTTAGGTTGTGTTTATAAGAAGGTTCTTATTTCAGACACTTGCTACACTTCAAATATTTATGACACAATGAATCATTCAAACTTAAGGTTGGCAATGTAGTTTTGAAATGGTGTCCATGAAGGACTGGATTAATTCTTCTGATCCAGATTTTGAGAAATTCCTTTCTCTATAGTGAAAGTTCAATTTACTAATAAATCAGTGTGAACTCTGTCACCTGACATTAGGGATACTTGTCTCTGTCTCATTTAAACTTGCCATTGGCATCTTTTGCAGGAGTGGACATACTCTTGTCTATAATATATGTTCTAGATTCATTCAGGGAAAAGAACTGAGAATACTAGTTTCTCTCGTGAATTATGGAACTTAAGCATGGGTTTAGGTATATGAGTTATTACTGTTGCCCATTTTGAATGATGACTATTCATCTTTGGTGATTGTAATTAACTTATTTCTAGAATTATTTATTAAACAGGGTATTTAACTAGCTATCAAATGTATAACTTTAGCTAAGTCCTTGTCAGATCACCTTGTGGTTTCTTGCAAACATTTTAAGTCCTTGTTTTGCATCATTGAAAGAAAATTTAACAAAAAGTACTTGCTCTGCTCCAACTCCTGGGAATTTTTATTTATTCATTTACTTTTGGTTCTGTGGTTTCTCGCTATGAAGTGCTTGGAACACACCAGACCTCTCAAAAAGTTTTCTACCATTTCCTTCCTCCCAATAAGCAAATTATTTGAAATGACTTGAAAATAATTCCAAATATTGCACAAAGCTTTCTTTGCAAGCACCCCGCCAGTTTTTTAGGTGGTACACAAAGTTCTGTAGGTCAGCTTGAAATCATAATGCTTGCAAGGAAAAAAAAAATTAAAATTGACTTCAAAGGACAACTCTGACACGGTCAATTAATAATTAAAACAGTTTTTTAATGAGCTATGCAATTACCTGTATGTCCCTGGAGATGATGGTTTATGGTATTATTGCAGT
This sequence comes from Lepilemur ruficaudatus, assembly GCA_963574885.1. Classification (NCBI taxonomy): domain Eukaryota; kingdom Metazoa; phylum Chordata; class Mammalia; order Primates; family Lepilemuridae; genus Lepilemur; species Lepilemur ruficaudatus. Next base: position 1,623 of record CAUYRT010048966.1, read on the forward strand.
GCCCTTTCTTTAGTCATGGCGCATGACATTTGTAATTTAAAGCGGGCTAGACATTAAAGTGACAGAACTTTCATTAACCTTGTCTAAAGTTTGCTGGTGACAAATGACTTATAAAACATGCTGTTGTCAAAATATACCACATATTTAAGTACCTTAAAAGTCCTATGGGCTCTGAGAAGCTATGGAGACTCAGAGAGAGACTAGGGCCATCGTGGTCCTGTGGAATTACCGGATGAGATCCCTGGTGTCTGGCACTTACTTCTTTTTAACTCTGGTAAGTGGTACCTGCTTCAGACAAGAGCTTAATGAACGTTTCATGGCTCTCTGGTTCAGGTGGGTTTCCCATGGGTTTTTAAACCTCCTGACTGGATTCACTCAACTAGTGGCTTATGACTATTGAATAATTTCTTCTGAATCTGCCTTGGCATGTAAACTTTAGAATTTTATTTTTTCTGCTTGAAACTATTAAAGCAATTCTGTTTGATTTTAGCTTTTCTGGTATCGTGCTTTTTAAATTCTCAGCCATCTGCTTATGCTATACCATAGCTCTATTTTTTATTTGCTTTCTCCCTCTTATTTGAAATCTTCATTTTTTGTAGAACCATATAAGAGCATCCTCTAATTTTATAATTTTCCTCATATTTCTTTTAGAAGAATATCTTGAAATACTACCAAGGGGCATTTCAGAAGGATATCCTTTTATAGTTATAATAGTAATAAATACAATTAACATGAATAGATTTTTTATGCTAAGCATTAAGCTAAGAGTTCTATCTCATTTAATCCCCATAGTAGCCAGAGCTAATAGAGCTTGTAACCACTGAGCAACATGGCCTCTCAACTCACTTTGGCTTTTAAAAATACATCATATGTTTATTTGCTATACTTTATCTTTCTATTTCATTAATAATAGGGTAGTAATTTCATCTTTGTACTTTATAATATGCCAATAAAATATATACTGACTGGGCAGTATACCAGAAATATGAATTTAATACTATAAGCGAAAGTTGAGTATTTATATCTTATTTGAGAGACTAGTTAAGAGAATTTACAACCACCTTTTAACTCCAAGCAGTGCGTGATAGGTACTTCTTAACTATTTGCTGTTATTCTTATTATCATACTCCCTGCATACAATATATACTGATTCTGTTGTGGGTCTGTGTTTCATGATTATTTCTCATGAGATTGAAGACTACAACTTTTACAACACTTTTTTTCCTCCATCTGGTCAATGTCCTCAAATTCTTAAAGGCTATGTAAGTACTATATATTACAAAGTATTAAATACTCCATCCTATCAAATACATTCCCTATGTTCGTATTGCTGAATAGTAGTCTAGATTTCTATGTATTAATCTTAGTTATTTTTTGGTTGAAGTATAACTGCAGGAAGGTACACAAAAGATAAATGTACAGTGCAGTAAATTATCATAAAATAAACACTGGAGTAACCATTACTGAGGTCAAGAAATAGAACTTTGCCAGCACCCCAGAAGTCTCCCTCCTGGCCTCTCAAAATTACTACTTTTCCCTCTTCTCCAGTGATAACCCAGATTTGAACTTTAATGCCATAATTTTGCATTTTTTATTTGCTTTTGCTTTGACATTTTTTAAACTTCTTCTTGTTGAAAATGTCAAACATACAAAAGCAGAGGGAATAGAATAGTATATTGAACCCTCATGTTCCCATCACTCAACTTCAACAATTATTAACTCATGGCCAATGTCATTCCATCTGTAATCTTACCCACTCCCCCCACCATGAACCATTTTAAAGGCAACTGTAGACATTATATTATCTCATCCATAAAGGTTTCTGTATATATCTCTAAAAGACATTGACTCTTTTTAAAAAAAGATAACCACAATAGTATTTTCATCCCAAATACCAACAATATCCAGTCAGTATTCAAATCTTTAATTGCTTTATATTATTATTACTTTGAAAAAACATTTTTATTTGTTTGAATCAAGAGCCAAATAAAGTCCACGAATTATAACTGCTCGGTCAGTATGTCAAGTTTCTTTTAACCTATCGCTTCTCCTCCATTCCTTTTTTCTCCCTTGAAGTTTATTTGTTCAAGAAATTGAACTGTTTACTCCATAGCGTTCCCCCCGACAATCTGATTTTGCTTATTACATCTTAATGATGTTGTTTAACATGTTTGTTTAATTTCTTGATTCCCTGTAAATCAAATTAGAATCATATATAATAAGATTCAAGTTTGCCTTTCTTTTGAGGGGGTTGGGTGTGAAGGGCAAGAGTACTTTGTAGGTAGGCACATAATGTCTGTATTCTTTTATGTGCATGTGATGTCAGTAACCATTTAAAGATCATTGTTTAGATTCATTCTTTCAATAGGGGATGCAAAATGGTGATGGTCTTATTCTGTCATTTTTTTTCTTCCTAAAGAGAAACTTCCCCTCATCATGTAACTTTTGAGGTGCAGCACAGATAGAAAAGGCAAGATAAATGCTTGCTTTTTAAACTTTATTTGCTTATTTTCAAAATACTTGATTCTTTGCCATCCTTCAAAAATAATTATGAAAAAGTCCACTTGCTCAAGGCCTCTTGGGCATGGCTGTGGATGACCCACAGCCATGCCCAAGAGGCCTTGAGCAAGTGAGTCATGTTCCTCAAATTTGGCTCAGAACAAACCTCTTTAAATTATTTTACAGTTTGGCTTCTTTTCTATTGATAAGATCGGCTCCCAGATGTGAGGCTTAGAGAACACTCAGAACCCCCAAAAGAGTAGCCTGAACTTGGTGCCAGGTACCTGCATGGCCCTTTTGGGCCCCCCAAATCTGAGCTGCTCCTTTGGTGGAACTGGTGAGTCCTCCTGAGCTCCGGACCTCCCGTTTTTTGATAGTGGTCTTGGATTACTCTGAGCTGATTCTTTTCCTAGGAATTGTTGTTTGGTATCCTAATTTAAGATTTGGAAATGCATTCTAAAGGGTCTTCTCCATTGCTTTTTCATCCTAAAATTAATTTCAATTGGCTTTTCTGTGCATTTGCAAAAGAGGAAACTGAACTGTCTTATTTGTAGATAAATGACAGACGAGTTCCTCAGCTCCAAAGAGAAAGGAAATTTTACTCCTTCCAGCCAAAAGGCACCCTTGGGTGACCGGGGCCCTGAGTGGGAGTTGCCTGGGGTGATTACCTGAGACTCTAGTGGCCCTATAGGGAACCCCCCAACAAATTAATTAAAAGAAAGCTCATTCAGGAAACGCATATAAGAGCTGATCACTCTGTGTAAAAGAGGTTTTCAAAAATCAAACTGCTGTGGAAACTGCTTTACCCAATACTTTGATCCACAGGCCTAATTAGGTTACCTATCAGGGCAACTAAAGTTTGCCATGTGAACAAGTTCCAGTTTTGTCAGAAGAAATTTGGATCCAGTTGTCTTTTACAAACTGATGAGTTGTGCTATAATCTTATGGCTAGAGTTCTAGAGGAAAATCTATTGGGACTTTGTGTGCATGTGTGTGCGAGTGTATATGTTTTGTGTATGTCCATGTTTTATATATTTGTGCCTACATGGTCTGGACTGGCTTATAAATAAGGGAGCACTCCTCCGCTGGGCGCGGTGGCTCACGCCTGTAATCCTAGCATGCTGTGAGGCTGAGGCGGGCGGATTGCTCAAGGTCAGGAGTTCGAAACCAGCCTGAGCAAGAGCGAGACCTTGTCTCTACTATAAATAGAAAGAAATTAATTGGACAACTAAAAATATATAGAAAAAATTAACCAGGCATGGTGGCACATGCCTGTAGTCCCAGCTACTCGGGAGGCTGAGGCAGGAGGATCGCTTGAGCCCGGGAGTGTGAGGTTGCTGTGAGCTAGGCTGACGCCACGGCACTCACTCTAGCCCAGGCAGCAGGTGAGACTCTGTCTAAAAAAAAAAAAAAAAAAAAAATAAGGGAGCACTCCTAAATTAATTAAACAAACCCAAATGGTCCACATGAATTTAGTAATCTTTGGCAAATAAATTGGGTTATAAAAAAAAGTATTATTGGCAAAGTAAGAGTAAAAATGTTTTCAAATTGTCAGCATACATTTTTTTGCCTGGGTTGTACTAGACATTATTATGTTCTTAAGGTGTCAGCGTTTTGACACAAAGGTTATGAAACTATAACCTCAGCCAAAGACAAAATGATCTGTGTTTGTATGATCTTTGATAAGTAAGGTAAATTTAATATTTGGTCTAATGATAATCGCTAAATCTCCTGAGTTACCAACAAAAATACCTATGTGTTTAACTTTAAGGCAAAAATTTAGATGTGCCTGAACAAAAAAATAAGTGTCAGCAGCAAATTAGAATAAATAAAACACCAAATAGGTAGAGCATAGAAACAGAAACTTATGGTTAAAGGTTTATGAAAATATTTTGGTTTTGATCTTTTAATCCTGGTTGCAGATACGGTTTTTCCACTGATTTCCATGTCTCTGGAAAGGTACACAAAATATGTGTCTAACTCACATTAATAATCTGATATTAACAGTACTATTAGTGATTCAAAGCTGTCCTAGAAGTTGTAATTACAAGAGCTCAAGTTAGAAGCTTTAGTTTTCCTTTGATTTTGTCCATTTTTGATTTGCTAGCCAGTTATGTGTACATTATGTTGCTATAACAAAGTTTTGTGCTGGAGAAAATTCCTAAACTATTAATTTTTGTATAGTAATTGATTTTAAGATAAAGAGTGAATGATAAAATCCAAAGAGAATCTCAAAACAGTCTTACTCTTTAGAAATTTACATGTACTCAAGTTTACACCCAAGTTGAAAAATATTTTGAGACTATTTAGATTGTTTTTAAAACAACTTAATCTTGATCCTCATGTAAACAAAAAACATTACAACTTTGTGTCATTGAGGTATGAAGGATTGGTGCTGATGGGTTTTTTTTTTTTTTTTGGTCTAAAGTCAAGTAATATCATGTTGATGGGGCTCAGAAAACTATCCTGAAATGAAGGCTTCAGAAACAGAAGTTCTCTGACCTTGCCTTGTCTGCCTGCCTCTTGTACCAATTCTTCCCTGAAGCTAGCCAAAGAAATCAGAATCCCTTTTCCCCCATGGAAGGTCATAAAGGCCAGAACCCCTTTTTCTGAAAGTTAGCCATAAAACCTAAAATCATTCTATGTGAAAACTAGCCATAAAGTAATTATCTGACCTACTTTGTTTAACTCTAAAACCCCCATTCCAGGAAGGGCCCTGCCCTGCACCCAGAAGGAAGAATGCACTCTCAGAGAGGCCAAACAGAATCTGGACAGAAAGGCCCTTTTTGGTTCCCCACTTAGCCTTTTAGCATTAGTTCACACCCTTTTTGTCCAATCATATTTCTACATGGGTGTCCATACTTTAAACATAAAAATGCACAATTTCCCCTGCATCTTTCAGTATTCATTCTGAAGGCATCCATGTATACATTTGTAATTTTTTTTGCTATTAATTAATCTTCATGTCAGTAAATTTTCAGCAAATCTTTATGGGAACAGTGGCCTTTACACCCTACAGTTTGACTAAAGTTTGGGGGCCAGGGACACTTTAATCCCTACAATGTCAATAGATTTTGTTTTGAAATGTGTTTTAGAAGGATTTAATCAACACCTTTAAACAGGATCTATTCTAAAATGCCTACTATATTTATAAAATTTGGAAATGATGTTACATTGTTTAAAATAACAAGGCCCGGCGCGGTAGCTCACGCCTGTAATCCTAGCATTCTGGGAGGCCGAGGCGGGTGGATAGCTCAAGGTAAGGAGTTCAAGACCAGCCTGAGCAAGAGCGAGACCCCGTCTCTACTATAAATAGAAAGAAATTAATTGGACAAATAAAAATATATGTAAAAAATGAGCCGGGCATGGTGGCACATGCCTGTAGTCCCAGCTACTTGGGAGGCTGAGGCAGAAGGATTGCTTGAGCCCAGGAGTTTGAGGTTGCTGTGAGCTAGGCTGATGCCACCACACTCTACAGCCTGGGCAACAGAGTGAGACTCTGTCTCAAAAAAAAAAAAAAGAAAGAAAGAAAGACATCGTATACTCAAACTTTCCAAAGACAAAGAGAAAATCTTGAAAGCAGTGAGAGAAGTAACTCATCATATACAGGGGTCCTCAATTAGATTATTCACAGATTTCTCATCAGAAACTTTAGAGATCAGAAGGCAGTGGGCTAATTCAAAGTGCCAAAAGAAAAATTAAAAACTGTTAACCAAGAATCTTATATCCAGGAAAACTGTCCCTCAACAGTGAGGGAAAAAATTAAGACATTATCAGATAAACCAAAGCTACAAAAATTCATTACCACCAGACCTTCCCTGAAAGAAATGTTCAAGAAAGTCCTGCAAGTTAAAATGAAAGAACATTAAATAACAACTAAAAGCCATATGAAAAAATAAAGACCTCAGTAAATGTAAATACCTAGGCAATTATAAATGCTAGTGGTATTGTAACAATGGTTTGTAACTGCACTTTTTGTTTTCTACATTATTTAAAAGACAACATTTTAAAGTACAGTTATTAGCCTAAAAGCTGGTATTGCTATAACTTTGGTTTGTAAATCCACATTTTATTTTCCATATAATTTAAGAGGCTAATGCACTTCAAAGAATTATTAGTTTATGTTTTGGGGCATGCAACAGATAAAGCTGTAATTCTGTGACATCAACAACTAAAACCAGTGGGGACCCAGCTGTTAAGGGAGCAGAGTTTTTGTATGTTATTGAAGTTAAGCTGGCATAAAATCAAGTTAGAGTGTTATAACTTTAGGATTTTAAATGTAATCCCCATGGGAACCACTAAGAAAATTGTTATAGGATGTATATCAACAGAAAATAAGAAAGAAATTTAAATGTTTCACCATAAAAAATCAACTAAACACAAAATAACACAGTAATGCAGCATATGAGGGGCAAAAAACCATAAAGCTTATAGAAAACAAATAGCAAAATGACAGAAGTAAATCTCTCCTTATCAGTAATTACTTTAAATGTAAATGGACTAAATTCTTCAATCAAAAGACAGAGGCTGGCAGAATGATTAAAAAAATCATAATCCAACTATATGCTGTCTACAAACACACAAATAGGCTTAAAATAAAATGCTGGAAAGAGATATTCCATGCAAACAGTAGCATAAAAAAAAGCAGAAGTGGCTATACTAATATCAGACAAAACAGGCTTTACATCAAAAAAGGTTACAAGAGACAATGAAGGACATTATTTATTAATAAAAGGTTCAATACAGCAAGAAAATAAAACAATTATAAAAACTCATATACTTAATGGCAGACTAATATATAAAGCAAAACCTGACAGAACTGAAGGCAAAAACAGACAGTTCTTCAATAACCCAGTTTCAACAATGACCAAAACAACCAGACAGAAGATAAGTAAGAAAACAGAGGACTTAAACAGCACCATAAACCAACCAGATCTGCAGACATAAACAGAACGCTCTACACCACAACAACAGCACATGCACTCTTCTCAAGTGTACGCGGGACATTTTCCAGGATAGACCATATGCTATGACACAAGTTAATTCCCAATAGATTTAAACAGATAGATAGCATACAAAGCATCTTCTCTAACCAAATGTAGATAAGGTTAGTCATTAATTCCAGAAATAAAAATGGAAAACTCACAAATTTATAGAAATTAAAATACTCTTTAAAAACCAATAGTTCAAAGAAGAAATCACCAAAGAAATGAGAAAATTACTTAGAGAGAAATGAAAATGAAAACGCAGCACACTAAAACTTATGAGATGTAGCAGAACCAATGATAAGGAAGAAATTTGTTTATAAATATTCCAAAATGGGCAAAAGACTTGAATAGACAATTCTTCAAAGAAGAATTACAAATAGCCAAAAAGTACATGAAAAGACATTTAATATCACTAATCATTAGGAAAAAGTAAATCAAAACTATGAGATACCACGTTACACCCATTACAATGGCTACCAACAAAAAAAAAATCAGAAAATAGCAAGTGCTGACAAGGATAAGAAACTGGAACACTTGCACACTTTGGGATGAGAATGTAAAATGGTACAGCCATTTGTGAAAAACAGTGTTGCGTTTCTTCAAGAAATTAAAAATAGAATTACCATATATCCAATTACTCTACTTCTTTTAAAAGAATTAAAAGCTGGGTCTTGAAGAAATATTTGCACACCCATTTTCATAGTAGTAATATTCACAATCACTAAAATGTGGAAGCAACCCAGCGTCCACTGACACATGAATGGATAAGCAAAATGTGATATATACACACAATGGAATATTATTTAGCTTTAAAAACAAGGGCCGGGCGTGGTGGCTCACGCCTGTAATCCTAGCACTCTGGGAGGCTGAGGCAGGAGGATCACTCAAGGTCAGGAGTTTGAAACTAGCCTGAGCAAGAGCAAGACCCCGTCTCTACTAAAAATAGAAAGAAATTAATTGGCCAACTAAAAATATATAGAAAAAATTAGCCGGGCATGGTGGCACATGCCTACAGTCCCAGCTACTCAGGAGGCTGAGGCAGAAGGATCACTTGAGCACAGGAGTTTGAGGTTGCTGTGAGCTAGGCTGACACCACGGCACTGTAGCCTGGGCAACAAAGTGAGATTCTGTCTCAAAAAAAAAAAAAAGGAAGGAAATTCTGACATATGCTAAAACATGGATGATGAACCTTGAGGACATTATGTGAAGTGAAATAAGCTAATCACAAAAAAGACAAATACTGTGTGATTCCACTTATATGAGCAACCTAGAGTAGTCAGATTCATAGAGACAGAAAGTAGAACGTTGGTTGCCAGGGGCTGATGGAGAAGAGAGAATGGGGACTTACCATTTACCGGGTACAGAGCTGCAGTTTTACAAGATGAAAAGCGTTAGGTAGGAAGATGGGTGGTGATAACGGTTGCACAACACTATGCATGTATTTAACACCACTGAACTGCATATTTAGAAGTGGTTAGAACGGTAAGTTATATATATTTTACCACAATAAAAAATACACTTAAATATGAGCCACAGGCATCTTAATTACATACGTAGCATAATCACTTACACAAGTTTGTGCTTAGGTGAATAAGTCCTCTACATATTTATCCGTGATGTAAGTCTTACTATACTCAAAAAACCCCTGAAATCCATGAGGAGAGAGAAGCACATAATGACCAGATTCATGTGGTTTTCCTTGCAATGGGAGGGCACTGGATGATAGAGTATTTAACAAATACACGTGTTTAATACTAATAAAATTGGGAGTAAAACCAAGAAGTCTTAGCCTCTAAAGATGACATGACAATTCTGAGGCAAATCAAAAAAAGTCACCAACATTTCCAAATGTAACACTCAAAAGCAGACACTTCAGTGCCTGGTTTTGTTTTGTACATAAAGAAGACAGACACCTCAGGCCACAGAAGTCCTCCATCCAGCACAACCAACCGCGCAGCGAGCGGGGAAAGGACTTAGCAGCCAAGGAGGCTTCTGAATGCAGCATGTCAGAAGGCGGAAACAAGCAAACCTGTAAGCAGAGCCTCAGCCAGGAAAAAATGTAATAGGAATTCCACTGAGACAAAACGCTCTTCACAAAAGAACACATGTTGAGTCACAAACATGACACATACAAGGGGCCACCTGAACATCACAGCTACCTGCCACAAGAGTGATTGGTGATGAGGTAAATGTAGTTTAAATCAATAAGGCCTGAGATCAGTGGAATGTAGCCTCTTATATGCACATTACTATGACAGATAGCCCATTAAAAAACAACAAATAAGCAAGGTGTGTACAATAAAATGCCACAGCCCCAAATGACACATTTGGTTAGAACCTTATCTCTGTGGTCTCCCGAAATCTCCTAGAGCGTAAACATTGAACAGATCCAATATTAATTAATTTATATTATCTATTTCACTTACATCAGCTGAAAATTAAAAGGCAATTTAAAAGGATAATATAATCAACCATGACTAGTCTAATAATCACAAAAACCCTGTGAGGTCAGTAGAATTATTGGTGCTTTATGGAAAAAGCCCTGTACAAAAAATAATTTAACTGAAATTCAGTAAGGCCTTATAGCACAATTAGAACAAAATGTACAGACTTTCAAGCTATAAAATGTACCCAGTATGTAGGTTTTAGAACACTTTAAAACTGGAAATACTTTACTTCCTTTCCGAATTCCGTTATCTTTGATGTTTTTGTTGTGAGGATCTTAACAAGTGAACATCTCTCAAACATGGTTTTAAAGACTTCCACCGACTGATGGGATAGTGCTAAATATTAAAAGATTTTAATGCCCTTTAACCAATTATTTCTACTAAAATCCTATTGGTCCCAAGTGTTTCTCATTATACACACACACACACACCTTTAAGAATATATAGATACGGATATATAGGTATGTATGTCTAAGTGGATATAAATCATGCCGGTGGTTGAGGCTAAGCAAGACTCATAAAAGGAGGGTTTAACTAAGAATCTGGTTGAAAGAATTAAATAGATGATGTGTGAGGCCCTTTCAAGCTCTACGATTCCATGATTCCAGTAAATATAGTTTAAATCTACACATCTCTGGTTACATGGCCTATAGCTATTTAAAGGTATACCAATATTATAGATGGCCTGTTTAAAAAAAAGATAAACAAGTTGAATAATCCATTTATGCAGCCAAATATTTTGTTTAAAAAACTATTTTGTCTCCCAGTGAGTATAGAAAGCAATCTAGACCACCAGTCCACAGCTGTTTTCTTTCCTCAGTATGTTCGGTAGGACAGGAACAGTAACATATGCCATACCTATACACGTCTCACCAAACTGCAGAAGACAAGGGCCCTGGTAATACACTCCAACTTTTTATTAAATAAGCTATATTATTTCATTTATATTTATACATGTTAGTTAAGATATAAGACAACAGCAGTGTTTACTATAGAAACTCTTAGATGTCATTCCTTATACAATGCATGATACAAAGTTCATATATATGATTTCAACCTATGTAACTTAAGTTACACGTTATAGTCAAGAATATTATCCCTATAGGACATGAGAACTGTCTGCCACTTTGAACAGGATATAAAAAGGAGCCTTCAAACACATTACCAAGCTCAAGTAGACAGCTATAGTAACAAATAAATTACTTATCTACAACGCTGCCCACAGATGAGAACCTGGCCTCAGAACACTAATAAGATTCTCAAGTCAAAAATAACAAGGAAGTTACCACCTAAAACAATTTGTATGCTTCTGGTCAAAATGGCACTGTAAATTTACACTCTTGAGATAGCCAATCTGCTCAAAACATAATTACATATAAAATATAAATTAAGAAAATAAAAAGGAATCGTCTGGCTCAAAATTGAAAGTAGTATTTCTGTGGACAAGAAATGCATACAATGAGTGGAGCCAGAGTACGAATCCAACGAGCTCTGGGTGGAGAAGGCGGCAGAGGCAGCTGGATTTGGCCCATGTCGGGTAACATGCTCCACTGGCCGGATGAGCATCAAAATCTTCTGTCAAGGGCTGCAAGCACATGACCAAATCAAGGTCCTGCTTAGGCTGGAAAGCTGCTGACCTCACCAAATTCCCATCCTTATCCCACATTCATGTCTTGTCTCTGTGCAAGTACTTACTTGGTCAACTATGTCTCTTAAATACCATTCCTTTCACCAGTGAAAAATTACTTCTTACATTTTGTATTCTAATTAATGCACCCACTGGTGCAGATTGAGACAGTATCTGATACACTGGTTGCCTCTGGAGTATAGAATTTTGATTAGGGTCTTTCAAATGTTAACTAACTACCCCTGGGGTGTAGATTCATGATTAAGGTACTTCAAAAAATGTTAACTAAGCACCCCTAAGGTGCAGATTAAATTACTTTAAAGAAAACTACAGACAATATTATACCCCACTCCAGAAAGCAAGCAGCCAAAAAGCTGTGGCCAACTGCTACTTGGGGCTATCATTTCCATGAAGCAAGGAGTTTACACAGCCTCAGGATAAGACTGTGCACAGAATAGCAGTGAGCGCTGAAAGCAAGACAAGTGTGTACTAGTCCTTCCATAAGTGAAAGTGGGCCTAAGAGGGAAATAATGGTAGGTCTGCTTTGAGGGGCGATAGAATAGAAGCTCTGTTAGAAAAAAAATAAAAGTGACATCTGTTGAACCATTTTTCTATGGGATAGCACTTAACTTGCATTATCTCATTTATAGGAAAGATGATGTACCTTAGAAGGTCAAGGAGTAGAAGCCAGTAGAGAAGGAGCTACTAAAAATATAACAGGAATACAGTTCAATAAGAGGACAAGGAACAAATGAATAAACTGACAGTTTATATTGATAGTCACTAAAATGTATTAGGCTTTGTTAATGCATGAATTAACAGTTTTTTGTCAATGCATGAATTTTTTTTTAAGTTCGAGTACTCAGGGAAATGGCATGATGTAGTGGAAAGAATAAGAGCTTGGCATCATACAATTTCAGATTTGATTAGCATCTTTCTCACTTTCCAGCTAAATGATCTCCCCTGTCATACAATTTTGCTGGAATTCAGTTTCTTCATCTGTAAAGTGGAGATAATATTATCTACCTCACAGTGTTGTGCATATTGAGATAATGTGACATAAAAACTCAAAAAGAAGAAAAATAGTCAAAAAAAAGTACTTCTAGAACTTTCAGCTTTGGGAACTCCTGGATTGACAATGGTGCCTACTGAGATCCCCATCTCTCAATATTTCCTCCAAAAACAATATAGAACAGTTAGAAAAATAAACAAAACTACATAAAAACCATAGCCTCAGGATAAGTTAAAAATAGAAATTGCCCAAAATCCAAAACAACTATAAGTAAAAATAAGAAAAAAACACCTAACCCCAGCAAGTGATCTCTCATGCTCCTGCCCCAACTCCGGTTCTGCCACAAGGCTTTGTTGTAAGCAAAGGTATTGTGTGAAAAACTATGACGAAGAAAGAAGGGAATTAGTGATGACCTTAAGGTTCATCTACAACCATCATAAGAAAGACAAAGTCAACCCTAAGTCTCAAAATACTAAAGAAGTATCCAAGCAGATCAGAGCACTGACTATAGGGAAGGGACTTAAAAGCAGGCACAATCTTAAGGACTAGTTTTTGAAAAACATAGCTTCTGGGAAAGAAATAAGACAAAAAGGAAAAGAGAAATGCCCTGTGGCTATTTGGATGGTTAAAAGAGAAAGAAGCAGAAAGGGAAAATTCGGGATCCTACATGATGACAAGAGAGCCAAAATTCAGAGACCACGCACCTTCCCCCGCCACCAAAGCAAAAAACCCACAAATGTACCTGGACTTTGTTATACTGACAGAAGAGGGAGCCAACGAGCTAAAAATCCTGTAAAACACCCCAATACCATAAAAATGAACAGGAAAAAAAATGAACAGATTCATACTGAGGTATTACAAAAAAGACAGAAAATCAACACATCTCTCCAACAAAAACAAATCACAAAGTACCAGAAAACTGTTATAGAAGGCAACACTCCAGATGAGATTAATATACTCAAACAAGAATTTGGGATATGAAAAGACATCTTAAGCCAGAAATCAAAAACTAAGAACAGACATGGAAAAAAAACAGAAAGGTGTGAAAAGAGTGATAAAATTCAGGAAAAAGTGGAAGAAAAAGAAAAAATTATCTCAGACATGTAGAATACATTATTAAATGCCCAAGCTAGAATATGAACGTTCTCAAATATTCCATTCGTAGTCAAATGCATATTTCATAGGAAGCACTGTAGAAAATGCAAGAAACCAACAGATAATAAAGTGGAGACAAAGAAAGAAAGAAAAAGGCCAAAGAGAAAATAGTGGAAATGGAAGACAAGCAAAGAAAAATATAACAGCATTGGAATGAGAAAGAAGAAAAAATGGAACTAAACATTTTTTTAATTTTAAATTGCCAGAAATTTTGAAAAATTTTGAATCTACAGAATGAAAAAGTCTATTGCGTATCTGGGAGAATTGACTCAAAATAATCAACTCTAAAGCATTTCCTATGTAAAACCATTACATTTCTAGGATTAAAAAAATCTTCAAGGCCTACAGACAAAAAAAAAGAAATAAGAGCAAAAAAAATTTAGACTGGCATCAGAATTTTCATAAGACATTCAAAGGAAGGCAGCAATGAAACTGCATTGAAAAAAAAAACTCAATGAGTAAAAGTGTAAACTGAAAAATTTATGCCCATTCAAGTTGCCCTTTAGGTACCAAGACTATAAAAAGTAACAGTTTTCAATTAAGGGAATTCTGCATGGGTAAGTCCTTAAAGACTATTAGATGATGAGCTTCATCAGACCAAGAGGTAACTGGGAAAACTTCAGCAAAAGGGCTGAAAATGAGCATTTTAAATATTTAAATGTAGATTTAAAATAAGAACAAAAGTGGGGAAAAAATAGAAGATAACTATACAAAAGTAATATGTTGTGAAAAAGTAAAAAATAATACAACTTAAAAATCAGGAGAAGAGAGAGAAGGAAGAAAATAGAATAAGGTTATTGTTTGTTATATAGACAATAATGAGAATTGAAGGAGACTAATAAAAATGGATAAATCAGAGAGTAAAAGTCAAATAAGAAAATAAGGCATTAAGAGCATTTTTTAAGTATACATTTAAAGGCAACCACTAAAAATAAAAGTCCTAAACACTAATAGGGCTCAGAACACACCAGCTCAAAATATGGCACTTGGGCATTTAACAAAACAGCAGAAGCAGCGAGGTCACTCTCACCTTTTATCCCTGGAGCAGACCACAAAACCTAAGAAGGTCATTCTCCGACCTTCTCCCTTCCTAATACCCTGAAGACCCTCATATGGCAGGTGTCTTGCCCTATACTCAGAGGGAAGAACTGTCACTCATGGAAACCAAGGAGAATCTGAACAAACAGGCCTTACTAAGTTCTCCCAGTTTGTTACCATTAAATTACTCTTTTGTCCTCCAATCATACTTCTGCACAGCTGTCCAAAAAAAATACAGATTTCCCTGTTTCTTTGGCTCTTCATTTCTGAAAGCACCTGTGTCACGTAAAATTTATATTAAATAAATTTGTTTCGCTTTTCTCTTGTTCATCTATCATTTGTTATAGGGATCTTAGCCATAAACCTAGCAATGGGTGAGGAAAAGATATTTACTTTTTCTCCTCTGCAACACCAAAAAATTTTGTAAAAAGAGCAAAGAATATATATCGCAGAGAGAAACACAGCAAATGTAATATAACGTGCAACTTTATAAAGTATTATGACAAAGATGAGACGAAACATATCAGTCATATCAATATGTATTAATGGATTCAACTCACTATTGAAAGAAAAGGATTTTGAATTCGGCTCACAAAACAAAGCCCAGCTATATGCTGTACACACAACTAAAACAAACTAATTCAGAAAAGCCAGAATATAGAGTGAACAAAGGTATGTCAGTCAAAAGCATTAAACATGACAAAGAAGGGTATTTTTTTAACACCAAAAGCCACAATTCACAATGAAGCTACAACACTTCTACTTATATATACCAATTAACACAGTAACTACCTTTTTGAAGCAAAAACTACAGAAGATGCAAAGAGATATATATGAAAACACACTAATAGAAAACTTGAGTGCATCACAAAAAATTAAAAAGGAGACAGAAGACATAAACAACGTGATCGAATAAAGTAGATCTTACTGATGGGTACATCAAACTCTACACCTGATAACAAAGAATCCACCTGCTTCTTGAGCACCCATGGAACATTTATAAAAACTGATCATATATTAAGTCACAAAGAGAACACCAACAAATGCCATAGTAAAAACATTACAAACAATACTCTGACTGTACTGAAGTAAAGCTAGATGGTATTAAGAAAAACAAAACAAATACAAAAGGTCATTCATCTTTAAATTTAAAATTCTTCTGTTACAAACATTTGGATGAAAGGGAAAATATGAACTGAAATAAGACAATTTTTAAAAAATGATAATGAAAGCCCCACATATTAGTGTTTGTGGGATACATTCAAAGCAGTGATGAAAGAAAAATTCATATCACTAAATATTTTTATCAGTGAAAATTAAAGAATTAAATACATGACAAATTTCTACCTCAAAAAATTTTTAAAAGAGTAACAAAAATAAAAGAAAGCACAAAGAAAGAAATAATAGTGATAAAAGCAGAAAATAATGAGGTGGAGAACAAAAATACAGTAGAACTAATCAATAAATCAAAACCCTGGTATTTCTTAGGAAAAAAACTAACAAAATATACAAATTGCTAACTACTTTGATGAAGAAAAGAGAAGTAACAGAAACATAAAAAATAAGAAATGACAAAAAGGCAATACAAGCAAAATTTTAAAACCATAATACTTAGTAGAGCTCTATATAAATAAAATTAAAAAACCAGATGAAATGCAAAATTTCCTAAGGAAATATAGATCTTAAATTAGATCTCACTAGAGACAAAAATGCTTTAAAGACCAATTTGCACAGAGAAAATAGAGAAAATTATAAAAGAGGAAAAAATTAAAATGTAAAACAGTATCAGACCCAAATGGTTTCACAGGAAAATTCCCAAGCCTCCAAACACCAGATAGTTCCAACGTTCCATAAATTGTTCTAGAGCATTGAAAATGAAGGAAGCTTTCTAGTTCCTTTTATGAAGCAAATTATTACATTGAAACCAAAATCTCTATGAAGCA
The DNA here is from genome assembly GCA_963574885.1 of Lepilemur ruficaudatus. Lineage (NCBI taxonomy): Eukaryota > Metazoa > Chordata > Mammalia > Primates > Lepilemuridae > Lepilemur > Lepilemur ruficaudatus. Next base: position 18,332 of record CAUYRT010048966.1, read on the forward strand.
AATTATTACACTAAAATCAAAATCTCGGAAGGCTGAGACGACACAGAGTCATTCATATGATAATATCACTTATAAACATCAATGCAAAAATCTTAAATAAAATATTAGCAAACAGAATTCAATACCACATTGAGAAAATAATACACTATGATCAAGAGGATTTATTCCAAGAGTGTAAATTGGCTCAATATTTGGAAATCCACTAATATAACATGTTAATAGTTTTAAAAATTAGAAAATGGGCATAATGATAATTCACACAAAATACATCAAAATAGATCTTAAGCATGTGAGAAATTGTTCAAACCCGTACCTAATTAGAGAAATGAAAATTAAACAACACTGTGACATTTCTCACCTATCAGACCAGCCAAAATTAAAAAGCATGACAACACAGTCAGCAAACAAGCACTCCTGACACAATGGTGGTGTGCATACACACTGGTGCTACTCTCCTAGCGGAGAATTTGGCGAGACCTAATAAAACTATATATGAGCACAGACCCTTCTCTTACACCATACACAAAAAGTAACTCAAAACGGATCCAAAATCTAAACATACGATCTAAAAGTATAAAACTCTGAGAAGAAAACATAGGGGAATAGGCTACTAACAATGGATTTGGTAAGGATTTCCAGGATGTGACATGAAAAGCAAAGGCAACAAAAGTAGAAACAGATAAATTGGACTGCATCAAAATTTAAAACTTCTATGCATTAATGGACACAATCAAAAGAGTGAAAAAGCAACCTCTGAAATGAGAGAAAATATTTGAAAATCAGACATCTGAAAAATAGTTAATATCCAGAATATATTAAAAAAAACCTCTAAAACTCAACAATAGATAACAATCCAATTTAAAAATGGGCAAAGGACCTGAGTTAACATTTCTCCAAAGGTGACAAATGGCCAAGAAGCCCATGAAAAGATGTTCAACATCACTAATCATTAGGGAAACGCAAATCAAAACCACAATCAGTTATAACCTCACACCCATTAGGATGGCTACTATTAAGAGAAAAAAACATAAAATGACAAATTTGGGTAAGTATATGGAGAACCAGAACCCTTGTGCACTGTTGGTGGGTGTAAAACGGTGTAACTGCTGTGAAAACAGTATGGCAGATCCCCAAACAATGAAAAATAGAATTACCTTATGATCCAGCAATTCCACTTCCGGGTATGTATTCAAAAGATTTGAAAAAGAGGATTTCAAGGAAATACTTGCACACCCACATTCATAGCACCTCACAAAAGCCAAGAGGTGGAAGCCACCCAAATATTCACCGATAGACGAATGGATAAACAAAATGTGGTATACATACAATGGAATATTATTCAGCTTTGAAAAGAAAATTCTGACACATGCTACAACACCGATTAACCTTGAAAACATTACGCTAAGAGAAATAAGATAGTCATAAAAAACAGGTACTATATGATTCCATTTACACCGTCAAATTTATAGAAACACCGAAGGGAATGGGATTGCCAAGAGCTGGGGTGGGGCTGAGGAGGAGCTGTTCTTTAACTGAATATGGAGTTTGAGTTTTGCAAATTGAGAAAGTTCTGGAGATTGGCTACACAAAAACATGAATATACGTAACACCACTTAATTATCCACTTAGAAATGGTTAAGATGGTAAACTTCATATTATGAGTTTTCACCACACTAAAATTTTTTAAAGCTAAAAAAATTTTTCCAAACCCTACATATGAGTTTACCTTTTGATTCAGCTATCCATCTTCTAGAAATTTACTCTAACAATACATCTCCAGCAACATGAAAATATTAGATTATTATTATGTCATTAAGTATGAAAGTCTGATATCCCTAAGTACTAAGTTTGACAGTTGATATCTCTGACCTTTCACTTTGACACTTCTTGTTTTATTTTTATCATGAAGGTACATTCTCAGTCTTCCAAATGTACATTTTTGGCTTGTGATTATCTTTCAATTATTTTTAAGAGCAATTTTTGTAAAAACATGGATAAGTCAAAAATTCATATTATTTTCAAATATTAGTTGTGTCATGGAAGCAATGCAGCACAGATAGCTCAAAATATCAACACAGTGTTCGGGAAGGATACAGCTAATGAATGCACAGCACGTTGATGGTTTGCAAAGTTCCATTCTGGTGACTTTAATCTTGAAAATAAGCCACGTGGGTGACCTAACACCAAGGTGGATAATGATGAGCTGAAAGCTATAGTGGAAATGAATCCATCTCAACCTACATGTGCATTAGCAGCAAGGTTTGACATTACTATTCCTGACATTACTATTCCAACAATGTTGGACCATTTGAAACAAATTGGAAAGGTAAAGAAGCTGGATAGATGGGTAAGGCACGAATTAAAACAGTGTCAGAAGAGAAACTGGCTGGGCATGGTGGCTCACGCCTGTAATCCTAGCACTCTGGGAGGCCGAGGCGGGAGGATTGCTTGAGGTCAGGAGTTTGAGACCAGCCTGAGCAAGATCGAGACCCTGTCTCTACTAAAAATAGAAAAAAAAAATTAGCCAGGCAACTAAAAATAGAAAAAATTAGCTGGGTGTGGTAGGGTGTGTCTGTTGTCCCAGCTACTCAGGAGGTTGAGGCAGGAGGACTGCTTGAGCCCAGGACTTTGAGGTTGCTGCGAGCTAGGCTGATGCCATGGCACTCTAGCCTGGGCAACAGAGTGAGACTCTGTCTCAAAAAAAAAAAAAAAGAAGAGAAATTGTCTCGAACCTCACCTTTCGATGTTGTCACACATAAAGGCAAACCATATCTACACCGTATTATGTGTGATGAAAAGTGGACTCTTTTTGACAATGTCAAGTGTTCAGCACAATGGCTGGATAGATGAAGTGCTGAAACACAGTCCAAAACACAGTCCAAAATTCATCAAAAAAAAGGTAATAGTGTCTATTTGGTAGTCCAGCACTGGTATTCTCCACTAGAGCTTCATGAAACCTAGTCAATCAATTACAGCAGATGTCTACTGCAACCAACTGGACAAAATGATGAAGATACTTGTAATTAAGCAGCCAAGATTGGTCATTAGAGAAAGGCCAATCCTCTTGCAAGACAACACTTGACCACATGTCGCACAAACGCTGCTCAAACTACAGAGGCTGGACTTGGAAACTCTCTGTCATCCACTGTATTCACCAGACCTTGCACTAACTGACTCATACTTCTTCCAGGCTTTGGACCACTTCTTGCAAGGAAAAATATTCAATTCACAACAAGCTGTGGAAAAACCTTTTGTGACTTCATCACCACTCTCCAGGCTTCCTTTCTGCTGACATAAACAAGCTACCGTTAAGATGGCAAAACTCTGTCAATAGTTTAGGCGCATACTTTGATTAATTGTACTGCTGCTTGTTTGAGATATAATAAAATAAACTTTTAATTCAAAAACAGACATTTCATATTTAATGACCTATGTATACATATGCATGTTATTCATTGCACTGTTGCTTGCAACGGCAAAATATTTAAAACAATCTAAATACACAAGAGAGTAGTTGAATTACAGTAAATTGACACACTAGAGTACCATGGAGGTATAAAAAGAAAACAAAATAATGAGCAAAATCTCTATGAACTAACATGGAGTTATTTCCAGGATGTACTGAAAAGTGAAACAACAAAATATTTATATATGAAAGTGTCTATAGAATCCTATCCTTCACGGAAAAAAGAAAAAAACATAAGAAAAGTATTAATATATATATCTGCTTTTTTCGTATAAAAAGAAATACAGGAAGGATAAAGCAGAAGCTAATAAAATTGATTACCTCTAAGACCTCTAAGTGGTCCCCAAGCCCCAGGCCAAAGACCTGTACTGGGTCCACGGCCTGTTAGGAACCAGACCACACAGCAAGAGGTGAGTGGTGGGCCAGCGAGTGAAGCTTCATCTGTATTTACAGCCGCTCCCCATCACTCGCATCACCGCCTGAGCTCTGCCTCCCCTTCCGTGTCCCCCATTCCCCAGCCCGTGAAAAAACTGTCTTCCATGAAACTGGTCCCTGGTGCCAAAAAGGTTAGGGATCGCTGCTCTAAGGGGGGAATGGAAACAAAATAGAACAGGAGACTGGGAATGAGATAGAAGATGAGGACAGAGAAGTGATACCTGGCTAAGTACTCTCTGTTATACTATAATTCAGATGCTTAGAATATGATAATGTTTCATATGACCCCCCAGAATAATTAAAATCAACCAGGACCTACAAGAACCCAAATGAAATAAAAACAGTAACAAATGAACCTAAATGTATTGCAAATAAATAACACAACCACACTGTGTTGGAGTAGAAAAGAGCTAACCAAAGTAACTTTGGATTTTTTATTATTTTGATTAAATACTATACACTTTATAGTATGCAAACAGAGCTGTTCACAAACACTATGCTCAAGTTAATGAATTTGTTTTTCATCATGTCATGAATTGTTCTTCAGAGTTTATTTGTAATTGTGAAATTACTTTATGTGCATACTAGGATTACACAAATAAGTTAAAAAAGTGAGAACCAGGTTTCTCACTACTTTCTCACTTTCTTTCCATGAAGAAAAGAGCTAGAAATAGGGAAAGAAAGACAATTAGAATTGCAGGAGGTTGATTTGGCATTGGAGGTGAACTCATGTTTTACCTACATACATACATGTATAGAAAGAAATAGATACAGATCCATGTACATGCATACATTTCTGTCTGTACATGTGTATGGTACATACACATACCCATATGTAAACACACACATATATATTTCCTAGTGCTGTCAGCTAAGGGGGACCACAGCAGTGACATACAGCAGCAATTTGAGCAACAAAATAAATAATAATGGTAATTGATTATAATTCAAAGAATAAAATAAATAACCATGAATTATCATTCATTTAAGTAAGTAATGAATAACTAAATTAATGAAGAAGAGACAGCTCTTCATCACAGTAGAATTTTAATTAGTAAATGAAGAAAGAATGATAGAAAAGGAAAACTACAATTTGGCAAACACCTAATCATTGCTACAGGCAAGAATAGCTTGGAACTCGCACTGCATTTGAAATAATACAAAAAATAGATAGTTGATGACTTTAAAATCTCTCTGTAGCACAGTAGGTGCTAAAAAATTAAGGTTATAATCTAAAAGAACAAAAATACAATCTAAAGCTTCCCACCTAACACAGCGGTAAATAGTCAGTTAAAAATTAAATGTAGGCTGGGTGCGGTAGCTCATGCCTATAATCCTAGCACTCTGGGAGGATGAAGAAGGAGGATCCCTTGAGGTCAGGAGTTTGAGACCAGCCTGAGCAAGAGTGAGACCCCAACTCTACTCGAAACAGAAAAATTAGCCAGGCATGCACCTGTAGTCCCAGCTACTCAGGAGTCTGAGGCAGGAGGATCGCTTGAGCCCAGGAATTTGAGATTGCTGTGAGCTAGGCTGATGCCATGGCACTGTAGCCCAGGTGACAGAGCCAGACTCTGTCTTTAAAAAAGAAAAAAAAGCAAATATCATACTTAATGGTAACATTTTAGAAGCATTTCCATTAAAGGCAAGACCCACTATTGCCTCTACCATTCAAAGTTATACTATAGGTTCCCAGCTACACAAAAATTAATAAACACACAAAAAGAAAGGAAAGGGGATGGATAATTTTTAAATTTTCAAGAAACAGAGACAAAACTTTCCTTAACTGCAGGCACTGAATGCTTACATACTAAATCCAAGAAAATATACAAATGTATTTTTTCAAATATTCTATAGAATTTTTCTTTATTTCAGCATATTATATACAAATGTTTAGGCTACATATATTGCCTTTGCCCTACCCAAGTCAGAGCTTCAAGCTTGTCCATCCTCCCAATGGTGAGCACTGCACCCATTAGGTATGAATATGCCCATCCCCTCCTTCCCTCTCCCAAACTGCCCAACATCTGATGAATGATATGACTATATGTGCACATCAGTGTTGATCAGTTAATATCAATTTGATATTGAGTCCATGTAGTGCTTGTTTTTCCATTCTTGTGATACTTCACTTAGTGGAATGGGCTCCAGCTCTACCCAGCATAATAGAAGAGATGCTAGATCACCATTGTTTTTTGTGGCTGAGTAGAACTCCACGGTATACATATACCACATTTTATTAATCCACTTATGTATTCATGTATGGGTTGTTTCCACATCTTGGCAATTATGAATTGTGCTGCTATAAACATTCCAGTGCAGATGTCTTTTTTATAGAATGTCTTTTTCTCCTTTGGGTAGATGCCCAGTAATGGGATTGCTGGATCAAATGGTAGTTCCACTTTTAGTTCTTTGAGGTATCTCCATATTACTTTCCACAGAAGTACTAGTTTGCAGTCCCACCAGCAGTGTATGAGTGTTCCTATCTCTCTGCATCCATGGCAACATTTATTGTTTTGGGACTTTGTGATAAAAGCCATTCTCACTGGAGTTAAGTGATATCTTGTTGTAGGTTTGATTTGCATTTCCCTGATGATTAGAGATGCTGAGCATTTTTCATATGTTTGTTTGGCCATTAGCCTATCTTCTTTTGAAAAGTTTCTGTTCTAGAATTTATTAAATAATTCAACAAAATAGCTAGACACAAGATCAACATGAAAAATTAAGCTTTCCAGAAGTATAACAAAAGAGAAAATACAACAGAAAAAAAGCACCCACAGTAAACAACAAAAGATAAAGTACTCAGTAATACATCTAAAAAAAGATGAATAAGACATTTATGAATCTAAAGAATTAAATAGAGAGGTTATTACAAGTTCATAGATAGAAAGACTCAAAAAGATATTAATTCTAATTCTATAAATTAAATGAAATTCCAATCAAAATCCCAATGGGGTTATTAATGGAACTTGACATCCTCATTCTAAAAGGTACATGGAAGTAAACGGCCAAGAAGAGCCTGGATAATTTTGAAGATGAGCAAAATGGGAACATTTCCCCTGGGAGGTATCAAAACAAATCATAAAGCTATAGATAATAAGACAGTGTGGTATTACTGCAGCAATACACAATAGTTCAGTGAAACAAAAGACTACAAAAACCCACATAATAAGAAAACATGACAGAGTGACATTAAAAATTAGTGGGGTTCCTTATACTGCCTTTGCAACTTTTCTGTCAATCGAAAACTATCCTAAAATAAAAAATCTATTTAAAAACACTTTTAAAGTCAGTGGGGGCAGAATGGACTATTAGTAACTGCTGGAATAATTGGTTATGCATAAGAAAACAAAATTCTGTTCCTGATAAAATAAATAAAAACATAAATTCCAAATAGCTTAAGAGAGCATGTTTAAAATGCAATCCTATAAAATATTAAGAAAACACAGGCAAACTCTTTAAAAAATCATAGTTAGAAAAGGATTTCTTAAGGCAGAAGAAATATAAATTGTACAGGAAAATGTTGATGAATCTATTAATACATTAAAATAAAATCTAAAATATCTGTATAGCAGTAAAAAACAAAGATAAGCTATAACTGGAAGACATTTGCAAGCAACCCATTTACAGAAAAATACTACCACCCACTTAATTTCCTTCCATATTAACAGGGAAAAGAAATGGCACAATAAAAACTGTACAAACAACAGACAATTTACAAACGAGACCTAAGGGGTCCATATACATAGAAACATGTTCAGCACCACCAGAAACCAGAGAAACGCAAACTAAACTTAAAAAAAAAACTGTAACAAAAAATAAATTTGCAAAAATTAAAGTCTAATAAAACCAATAGAAAGGGCAAGGAAGTAGAGAAACAAAAGGAATCTATGTTGGTATAATCATTTTAAACAACAATTTGACAACACAAAATCAAAATGCACAACATTCCTATGCATACGCACATTTGCATCCTAAGAGTCAGGCTTCCCCACCTTTGGAGAATGACAGCACAAATGGAAAACAATAGTACTTATACAGCACAACAGGCTACATCCCCAACTGACTATGCAAAGGCTGAAGGGTTTGGTATCTCAGATATCAATAACCCACTCCCAAAAAAATCAGTGGATGGGAAACTGTCCTACAAGAATAGGTACAAGAATATCCATTGCTGTAAGGTTCATAAAAATGGAAAACTGGAAACAACCTATACCTTATATTCTATAGGGGAACAGATAAATTGTGATCTATTATATAATGAAATACTATAGTTAAAATTAATAAACTATAGCTATATTTTCCCATGAGAAGGTTTCAAAAATACATTGTTGAGTGAAAAACTCAAATATTGCACTATACAATTTACTTAAGCCTTAAAATAGGCAAAACAAAAATATACTTTGAATATATAAACATACTATTTATATATAAACATATATACATCAGTATATAAATTAAATACATTGTTTCTATATTTACAAAAGCACTGTACACCCAGACATAGACAGAACATATGAAAACATGCAGGAAAAGGATATGGAACAATCTCAAAGTAATAATTACCTCTGGAATAGAAGAGAGAGGAAAGGAATTGAATAAGAATTCATGTTCTCATAAGGGGCTTCAATTGACCTGTAATGTTTTAATTTTTTAAAAAAGAGAATCTTAAGCAAATATGGAAAAATATTAAGATTTATTAATCTAGTGGGATGTACATGAGGCTATGGATATATTGATCTCTGAAATATGAATGCAATGCTCATATTTTATGATACATATTTATAATATATTTTAAATACTTAAACAATAAACTCTGGCCTTGCTTTAGTTTTACATTTAGAAATATTTGAACTATTAACGCTACTATTCTATTTTGTCCCCTTTGGTGTATATTCTTCACTTACAATCAGTAATAGAAATCGATAAAGATATTTAATAAGAGCAAATGCAAGGACTCTTAGGAAACAGTTGATTCAAAATGCCAAAGAAGGTCCTCACCTAAGGGCAGAAGTAACTTAAAAAGGATCACATTATGGAAAATCAGATCTTCACTATTCTAGGTATGGGAATTCTAAGAGGACAAATTTCATCTCTTTTTATATTAGGAAACAGCTCCCAACCCACGTAGAGAGAACTCTTTAAATATCAGACCCCAAATTCTTAAGATATGTATTAAGTCTCAGAACAAGACATTATGAAATAAAATGCACATCAAGACAACAGCAGCAAAAGAAAAATCAATTAATTTGTGTTCTCTAAGTTTTATTGCTTAACCTATGCTTGTACCAAAAAGAAAAGAAGTAAGAAGTCCAGTTTCATTACAGTCGTAATCACAGCAATCCCAGCAGGGGTGTGAATAAAATGAATAAAGAAGCCACAAATGAAATGCCTGCGGAGCCTGGGAGTAATTGCTCAGTCAAAATGTTCCAAAGGCAGTTTGCCAAATGAAAAGACGTACTGGGAGTCCAAAAGCTTAAACCAACATTTTACTACAATTATTGGCTTTTCTCCACACTTCTCCCATCCTTTACCTAAGTTATAGTTGAATTACTACATCTAAATTAGACATTAGTGTCCCTGCACATTACAAAATACTATGACTGATGAGAGCAATAAAAGAAAGGCTTACAAAAGATATTCCCTACATATTTAGAGTGGGAACAGCATGAGGTCAGGCTCCAAAAGCTGCCATCAAGGTTGAACCTGGACCAATCAACTCGACCTCCCCGGATTCAATTTTCATATTTATAAAATAATTTTTAAAATAGTACCTAATTAACTAGAGTTATAAGTAGTTTTTCAAAGCTTCATTAGCATGGTTTTTCCCTCATACAAATTGCCTGTTCATGGTTTTGCCTATTATTCCATTAGCTTGTTTTATTGATTTCTAGGGGTTCTTTATATATTCTGGATACTTGACCTCTGTCAGATAAATACCAATCTTTCCTTGGACATGGACTCTTCTGTGAATTGCCCATTATTTTCTTAGTTCTTCATTATACCATTTCTTTTCTTCTTTACTATGTGGAAAAGTTAAGGGATGCCAATCATTTTTCTGTTAATGGGTTACTTGCTTTTGCAAATCTGAGCCTTGATTTTGCATTTTGTAAGTAAATGTTTTACTTTTAAATTAGATGATGCATACATATATATAATTCTATATAACTTTTATGATACCTTAAATATTTGATCATAAACTTAAATATAATGGATATAAATATAACTATTGTAATGATAATCACAATAGTACCTGCCATAACTATTAATACCTCATAGGACTGTTTTATCAGTTAAGTGAGGTAATGTATTTTGCAAGCTATAACTTATAAACTACGATAGAAAATCTACCATAGAAAAGTTACCCACGACTCTACCTCTAAATAGGACATCTGAAAAACTCATTTGCAAGCAATCGATATCCTCATTTAATTAATAATAACCTGAAAGTTCTCAGGAATCATCTCCCACCTTAATTGATGACACCCCAGTGGGAGATCCATTCTAGTTTCAATAGGGAATAGAGATTCCCTATTGAAACTTCCTCTATAAAAGCGTCAATTCTAATGGATTACACCTTCAATCATACTGTTTCACAAGGTGTAAGGGGAGCCTTAAGAGCCTATGTTAAATTCCCTGGGCTGACTTGCAGAGCAGTTCACAAGTAGACTCTTAGAACTTACAGTTCATTATTAAGAATAAGACAAAATTTCCATCCTTCATTATAGTATATTTCATCAGCCCCATACTTTCCTATGTACTTAGTAACATTTTGCACAGTTCTCTGAATAATTTACATCTTCCTCATTTACACAATTCCCTTTCATAATGTGATCCAGATGAACACAGTCCTACAGACGAGAATTGCGATAACTTAAAAAGACCTCATTACATAACTTGCAGAAAGTCAAATTTGTTACGCTTGGCTCCTAAAGCTAACTCAAGTCAGAAAATAGGCAATGCCGAGTGCGGTAAGCAGAATAATGGTTCCCCAAAGATATCCATGTCCTGATCCCCAGAACCTGTGGCTATGTCCCCTTCCATGGCAAAGGAGAGTGCAGATGTGATTAAGGTTAAGGACCTTGAGATGGGGAGAGTAGCCTGCATTATCCAGGTGGAAATAATCTAATCACATGAGTACCTAAAAGAAGATGGAGGAGGCAGAAGAGCGAGACAGAGAGATGCAACGTGAGAAGGATGTGACCCACCGTTGCTGGTTTTGAAGATGGAGGAAGGGGCCATGAGCCAAGGAGACTGGCAGCCTCTAGGAGCTGAAAAAGGCAAGAAAACAGATTTTCCCCTAGAACCTCCAAAGAGGAACACAGCCCTGCCAACACCTTGATTTTAGTTCAATAAGAGACTCTGACCAATTAGACTTCTGACCTACAAAACTGTAAAATAATAAATTTATGCTATTTAAGCCACTAAGTTTGTGTGAATAGAAAATTAATACACAGAGGACATGTAGAGCTTGTTTTCAGCACAAAAAAGTGGTTAAAAGAGCATACTCTGGAACCTAGCTCATGAGTTGAAATCATAGCTACTTGTCAGCTGTGTAAACTTAAACCAAGCATTAACCTCCCTATGCCTCACTTTGCTCATCTGTAAAATGGGGCTAACAGTAGTACTCATCTCGTGAGACTGTTGAAGGACTAAACGAGTTAATTCATGTAAAGCACTTAAAACACTGCTTCACATGTAGGAGGCACTAAATACATCTTAACCTCTGCTATTATTGATTTTAATCAATAACATTTTAACTACCTTCTTTTTCAGTCACCCATGGGAAAAAATGTCACAAGATCAACAGTCTTCAAAACAGTCAAGGAAATGAACCCATCTAAAAAGAAAGATTCGTACATATCTCTATAAGCAGTCTCCATAATGGTCCCAGGTCCACTAAACTACCATGTGGTTCTTTAAGAATTGTTCCTCCTAATGCCAAAGTGTCACCACAAACTCCACTAAGAGATAAACACAAACTCTACTAAGAGATAAACTCAAACTCCAGGACCTGACAGAAAAAAAATGCCCATCAAAAAGTAAGCCCTGTCTTACTAAAAATAATAGATGTAGCAAATTAGTGTCTACTGAAATTTGCCATAATTGGCATTTTTCAGTTTGTTTGATATTCACGCACGTTTCATTTGCAAAGCCTGCCCTATCATTTCGTTATAAATAATTAAAATTTTTATTTTACTTGGCCATTGACTCAGCAACATTTACGTAAATTAATATAATCAGGCTAAGCAGTGATGATTCATATTTATAAAAATGCAAATATCTAACAATTGGTAATTTCTACAAAAGGCAGAGATAAAATATAAATCAAAAGCATATTTTCTCTTTCATGATTCCACACTCTATAATAACTCAAGAGCAGTGACAAAACTCAAAAGCAACACTACATCAGAAAGAGGGAAAGAACAAAAACCTTTTCTAACTCCAAGAAGAGGCTTGAACACAAACCTTTGTAAAGTATCATAATAAAAATAAGTATGTGGTATTTTTTAAAAAATCAGTTACTATGTAAACTGACAAAGGAAAAAAATCTATTATAAAATCCTATACTTTCCTACAGTGAAAGTAATAAACTTCAAGATCCCAAGCCTAAATAACCCTAAAATAATTTAATTAAATGACATTGTAAGGGTAATGAAATATGCCCCAGCAACAATATTATTAGGCTCTCAGAAGAAACACTTTTAATTAGTTACATGAAATGTATTGATTGAATCCAAATTATTTTTCTACCTTTTTATTCTTTCGAGCTCTACAGAACTAAAGAACTAATAAGAACCATAAGACCTAAATTTTATATGAAAAGACAATAATAAACACTACCATTTCTTTAAAAGGCACTGAAGACTATGGCTGCCACACAAAGGCACCTGGAAAGCATCCCACAAAAGACATCCAGCCCCCTCTTCTCCCCGAACCCAAAGCTGCAGTGGCAGAGAAACTCTCTGCAAAGGCCCAGAATTTCTCTGATCCCAGCTGAGCTGAATTCTCTGAAGGGGCAAGTCTGAGCCACTCCACGAGATTCCCCTAAATCTTTGCATCCAGACTCAAAGAACATCCTCACACCCCCAACCTTAAATATATCCCAAAATGTCTCTCCTTCGTTTTGTTCAATGGGACATTAGACAGCCCCGGCGAAGAAACAATTCATTTGTAGATACATCATCAAAGTGTGTTACACGTATGAGTGTGCGTGCACACGTGGATGCAGGTACATTTGGGAGCAGAGCAGCCACTGATAAAAAAGGAATCAGGACACAGGACAGAGGTCACACACTCAAAAGCTCTCTAGGACCAGACATGCAGTGTAATCCAGGAAACAGCTGGCTAAAAGCTAATAGAGGTTACAGCAAAAAGGAAAGCACACACTCTATCAAAAAACATTCAAACTCTAGAAAAACAGTGCTGGTCAAATAAAACACACTACAGTTGGATACAGCAGGCAGGCCAGGTTCAGCTGCCAGTTTTCAACCTGGTAATGCAACGGGCCCAATCAATCATTGTGTATCTTATTTGCTCTGAACGTTGCAAAAGGCTCATCAGGGGCTCTTAGGTCAGGCCCTCTAAGCCCAGCCCCCAGAGTCTTCCCCAGGTCTTTGCCTAGGAACAGCAGCATACTAAAAAGTTTAGTGGCTAAAAAATTAAATACTTACCACTTGAACTTCCAGCAGTAGAATATTGAGAGGTATCGAGGAATTTTCTAGGAGTAGGGAGGTTTGTAACATCAATCAGAGGAACAGGAGAAGCATCCTTCACAAGGGAGCTGAAGGAGAAAAGCAGCAGTAGTTACCACTTTTTCTAAAACCAGCTAAGTCCCACTACATGCTCAGCCCTTACCATTTTCCTTCTGTCATGAGCCCTGTTTACACTGCGACTTTAAATAGCTACCAAGTATATTTCCACTAAAGAGGTGACTGTCACAGATGAGGGTATAAAAATATATTTTAGGGGTTCCAAGCACATAAATCTTCATTTTGTCTTTTCATGTCAATATCATGTTTAAAAAATTTGTGTAAGTATATTCTAGATCGTCTGGATGACCACCTTATAACAAAATTTATGCCAAGCAATTTCACTATCCTCCTTTGTATCTGTATTAAAGATTAATTTATCAGCAAAGAAAGATCAAATGATACCACGTCATGATAACTGAATGACGGTTTAACAGTAGTTAAACCTTGTTTAACTTGTGTTTTTAAGCTGGAGTTATTGACATATTCTGGGAGTTCACTACATTTAGTTTTCTTGAAGAGTCTCATAAATTTCATCAAGTTGAGAATCACTACACTAAAACATGATGTAAGGAATCTCAAACAGGCGAAGTCAAAATCCGATTACCCATTTCACCTTTTCCAAAAAAGCCTAGCCCCTCATCTTAATGATTAACTTTAGAGTCTCCAAAATAAACACCTTAATTTTAAATGACACAAAAACTATAAAAAACAAATTTTCGAGTTGATTTTCATTTCCAAGCATCTGTAAGTACAAGAATGTAGACAATGCTTCTCTAAGTCAGAGGTAGAGAGGTCAAAGCCATAACTCTCATCTCTTTCCAGTCCTGAAATACATGACCAGGAGCAGCGCCTACTCAGGGAAGTGATCTCAAAGAGGGAGCAGGGAAGAGACCAGACTCACAGGAAGGACTTCTCCGAATGGGGTGGAAGGATGAGCGCCACTGTGAACAACATCTGCCCTGCCCCCGTAGTGATACATCCCCATGTCCCCCTCACACTCTTCTTGGAACCAAAGTGTTAGGTATGTGTGTATTTTTAAACTAATAAAAAATAAACACATTCTTTCAGAAAACTTTAAAAAACTCTGTTAAAGGCAAAATTACCATTTAAGGTATCATTATTTTGTTACTCCGCCCTAGTAACGTGTGAACCATCGCCCTAGGCCTTGAGGATCACTGTGACTGACAGTCACTAATTTCTCCCTTTTCACTCACTGCAGGGAAAGGGGAAACCGTTACTCACAATTCTGGAGCGTCTGTCATGTGCTTGGCACGGTGCTCGGTGCTAAGGATGCAAGTACGACTAAGACATGAGCTAAACCAAAGTTAGTACATTTCCAATTGTTACAATCGCTTGCAGACTAATGTGAAATTCTAGTGAAGAATAAGATATTAAAATAACAGAAACAGCGTTTACCAGGAATTGAACTGGCATATTTCCAAGAACTCTTTTCTACCAATATAAAGCCCTAAGTTCCAAATTGCCTAAACTATCTTGAGAAAAAATCCAACAGAGTCTTCAAATCCAATGATCTGTCATAATGGCATTCATCTACTTATAAAATCAATTGGATCACAGATTTATCTATGCTTTCATCTTTTATGACTACTTTTGTATTCTCATTATTTCCTCTCAACTCCCTCATCTTCTTTTACCTGCATGTTACCCACAGTTAGAAAACTGGCTCCCCAGACCTCCCTAGCCCTGGATACACGTGCCCAAAGAGACTTGAGAATAATCGCCAAGGTTTACAGTGCTACTAGAGTGATTAAGAAAAAGTTAATTTCAACTTTAAATGACAGGAAAAATATATAATACATTTTGTAAATATTTAAATATTTCTATAACAAAGTGGAGGAATTATTTTTAAAACACAGATAAAGGTATCAATTATTAATAGTAGGAAAATTCAGGCATATAGCTGGAATGCTGCCTGCCAAGCCTCATAATAAACCAGCAGTTATTACACGTGTGTGCACACCAATGTGTATATATATATGAGTATCTATAATACACACCTCTATAAACGTAGATGTGCATGTGATTCACTCTAGATTAAAACCTTCAATTATTATCTCAGTTTTAACCTAAAAGCATATCTTGGCTAAATATAGGGTGATAAATGGCTTGTCTTTTCAACTTTGAAAAACGTAACCTGCCAATTTTATTACCAGAGCCAGAAGGGCCCTCAAACTCCATCAATAAACTTTTAGAAAGTCAATTCACTGCAAAACTATTTTCATACACTCATCTCTCTCTCTAAGATTTTCTCTTAGACTTCAATTTTCTCCTTTGTGAACACTAACCCAAAGGCAAGTAACTCTGGAAATGACTTTAGTTTTTCTCCTGTTCTTCTATGAAAGGACTTGGTCTCAAAAGGTCCAGAAGAAAAGGGAGCACAGCCACTCATTTAGTGACTACAGACATGAAGCTCAGCAGAGAGACAGGTGCTATTGTACAGTAACACATTTCGATAGTAGGGTCCTCAGCTTGCATTTCAGGAGAGAGAAAAAGGCCTCTTCTCACCATGTATCAGAGATAGTAATTAATTAAAAACTTCAAAGTGTTTCAAATCTCTCAGAGAAAGTGTTTTTGAAAACAAAAAATTAAACTGTTCTTTTGAAGTTTGTAATTGATATGAATCCTCTGACCTGGCTTTGTTTTGAAAGAAATATTGATAGTTATTTTTCCTTTTAAATACATGATTACAAATATTCCTTTTAAATCCATTCAGAATCATTTATAGCCAAGATCAAAAGACAGCTGATGTACACTAAATCCCTTCGAGTATAAGATAGGCCGGGCGCGGTGGCTCGCACCTGTAATCCTAGCACTCAGAGAGGTCGAGGTGGGAGGATCGCTTGAGGTCAGGAGTTTGAGACCAGCCTGAGCAAAAGCGAGACAGCCGTCTCTACTAAAAATAGAAACAATTAGCCAGGCAGCTAAAAATAGAAACAAAAAATTAGCCAGGGGTGGTGGTGTGCACCTGTAATCCCAGCTACTCGGGAGGCTGAGGCAGGAGGATTGTTTCAGCCCAGGGGTTGGAGGTTGCTGTGAGCTAGGCTCACACCACAGCACTCTAGCCCAGGAGACAGAGCAAGAGACTATCTCAAAAAAAAAAAAAAAAAAAAGTCTAATTAATTACCAATTGTATATTGTGACTGAATGCGTTTTGCTATTTGATGGCAACATGGTGGAGGACAGGAAAACCATAAAGCAAATTAAACTACACCAAAAACAAGCAACACCCACTGCCACCATAACTCCAACGATTTTCTTCCGGCTGTTAACCAACCATCCAACCAGTAAGGATCTGCTTCTAAACGTGTTTGATCTCTAAATTTCAACACATGCAAACACTTTTGGGTTTTGGGGTTTTTTTGTTGTTTTGTTTTGTTTTTTATAAGAAGAAGGGTTAGAAGTGCTGACAGCTTATTAAACATTTGCTTTTTAATTAGAACACATTTTTGTTCCTTCACTTAGCAATAAATGGGTCCAGCCATGTCCAAAATTTATAGCTGCAGCTCTTTCAGCTGATTTTATTGTTAAACTAAAAACTGACAGAGGTGAGCTGAACTTTAAATTGTAAATCTAGTAACTGATATATTCACTTTTCTAACCAGAACAGCTGGTACAGTACCTGTCAAAGAGCAAGTGCTCATAAAAGTTTGTTAAATCACACTGAGCTGAGAAATATCTGTCAAAGATAATATGCCCTTAGTAAGAAAATTTAACTGTATAATGAAACAGGAATGGCTGGCATAGTAATTCTCTACAGCTCTAAGGGCTGGCTGAACATACAGAAAGAATAATTTATGATTTAGAGGGTATAAAAGCAAAAAAGAGTCATGGCTTCAAATGACAGACCAAGGGTAAAGGCATGGTAACAGAAAATAAAGTGGAGCTAAAAATTAAAAATCTAAGCAAAGAGGAGAAAGAAAGAAGTGAAAGATATTAATAAAAACAAGCATGTAAACAGAAAAAATCTTTAAAAGATGAAACAACTAGTGAGCCAATAATTAACGAGGTCAAGAACATTCTTAACACCAAATTTTCTCCTCTACAAGCTAGAGGATGTCCAAGAATGTCCAAAGAAGCAAGATCAAATTGAGTATTCACCCATGATGCATACAATAAAAAGATTAACTATTTTTAAATGACTTCTTGTTGATGTTAGCTGATTATAAAGATGTAAGTTCTTTTTTGCTTACATAAAGAAGATAAAAATAATACATTAACATCATCTTGGTGTAATGTCTTCCAAAACATTTTTACAGAAAGGAGTCTCAGTCTGTCCATTCACACAC
>CAUYRT010048967.1:0-20379 GCA_963574885.1 Lepilemur ruficaudatus
AATGGAATCCTTTATTACTATGTAATGCATCTCTTTATCACTAATAATTTTCCTTGCTTTGAAATTTGTTTTGTACAAAATTAATACAGCTAATCCAATTTTCTTTCAAAATAAATAAATAAATAAAACTGAAAAAAAAAAAAGAAACAATTGATAAGAAAAATTAAAAAAAAAAAAAGAAATTATTTTTAATGGTACATAGGTGGTTATTGACATTGTGGTCATAGGTAAACTTTTGTTTTGTTTTGAGACAGGGTCTTACTCTGTCACTCAGGCTGGAATACAGTGGCATCATCATAGTTCATTATGACCTCAGACTCCTGGGCTCAAGGGATCCCCCTGCCTCAGCCTCCCAAATAGCTGGCACTACAAGTACATGCCACCACACTGGGCTAACTTTTTCCATTTTTTTTTTTTTTGAAGAGACAGGTCTCACTCTTGCTCAGGGTGGTCTCGAACTCCTGATCTCAAATAATCCTCCAGCCTCAGTCTCCCAAAGTGCTAGGATTATAGGTGTTAAGCCACCTTGCCCAACCCCAACCCATAAGGTAAACTTTTAAAAGTTGTTTTAAACTCATCACCAGGAAATGTAGGCGAAAAACACAACAACGACAAAGAGTTGCTTTAAGTTTCTAATCACCTCCCTTTTTATGTTTTTTTCCTACTTTTTTGAAGTCCCCTCATAAATAAGCTCATGACTTTTGACACAGTTCCTCAAATTCCAAATAAAATGCCTCTAAATAAAACAGAAATGCAGGTTTGACCTGTCAACAAGTATACTAAACTTGTTTTTACTCTCCTCCTCCAAACATCAGGAAAAACAGGATCCCACTTCTAAAAGATATGATGCACAAGTTTTAGACATTTATGCTGAAATAATTTAAGGTAAAATCTGAATATGGTAACATATTCAAATAAAACTACTAAATTATAGAAAAATACACTTAGATAAGTTCATATTGACTACCGATGCTTAGCATGGTCCAGTAAAATAGATATATCTTACTAAAAAGTAAACTGCTCTTAAGCATTTAAATTTTAACTTACCGCACCAGAAAGTCTCTGAGCTTCTTTTCTTGCAAGATCTTTACTAAGTAATTTGATGAGGTAGTCTGCACGTGTCTGCAACTGTTTTGCTTGTGGCTTTTTATCAGGATCGTCTGGAAGAATCTGAAAAGGCAATTTATTTTTTCAGGTTGTCTTTAATAAATAACATGAGAAATGTATTGGATAAAAAATGCTTAATCATTTTTCAAAATATAATTCACTAACAAGTTATAATTCTTAATGTTTGAAGACATAAACAACTCAATGCAAAATAAATAAGCCAGAGTTAAAGATTTAATTATCCTGGAAATGAATTCTAAATAAATATACCTTAAAAATCCCTCATGTTATATCTTTTCAAAATGAAAACAGAAAATATGAGGTTATAAATTTCTTTGAAATATATAAAACTACATCCAGTGTTACTAAACATGACATCCTTAAATTTCTTTCCTCTCTTGATAACTACACTACATACAAAAATTCCTAGAATACAAAGTATCAGCTTTCTAGAAGAGAACCCAAAGCATGCACTGTGAAGAAACTTACGGTGGGAATCTAAACTATTTCAGTATTTTTCTTCACAGTAAAAAATGACAAAGTACCAACATCTAGAGGTTCCCATTTGTCAGTGAAAAGGTACAAATACAAAAATAAAAACAGTAAGGAAATTCTGGTGTTTTCCATTTTAGGCAAAGCAGATAATCAAGAATACTAAACACTGATATTTTTTTAAAAAATCATAAAAGATTTTAAGAATTCTTTTTTATCCTTACTTGAATAATAAAGTTAATCATGAATAGGAACAAACATACAGTTCAATAGGAGAAATAAGACCTAATGTTTGATAGATCAAGGAGGGTGACTATAGTTAACAATAATCATACATTTCAAAATAGCTAGAAGAGAATAATTCAAATATTCCTAGAGTGAAGAAAAGATAAATATTTAAGGTGAAGGATATCTCAATTATCCTGATTTGATCTTTACACAGTATATAAATGTATCAAATTATCACATGTACCTAAAAATATGTATGTCTATTATGTATCAATAAAAAATATTTTTAAACAGTTAATGATGGAACGAAAGATTTACTGGTAACCTAATAATCTGAAGAAAAATACACCTAATGCCTTAATATTAGTAACATGATTTCATAGGTAAAGCAAAATCTCAAGTATCATTTAAATTTAATCCTTTCATGAAAAGTAGCTTGTAAAGAAGCCAAAGTCACACAACTAGTTAGGGCCTTGGTTTGCTGATTACCAGTTAATTTCCAATATAATTTGAAAGTAAAAATTAGAACAAATTAAATTCAACATTAATGGTCAACAGAATCAAAAAACAGATAAGTTACCTTGTGTGTTAGACTGAGGTCAGGATCCATTTTAATCATTTCCCAGCTTCCATATCCATATTCATAGATACCAATTAACAAATTGGAATCATCTTCTTTGCCCCAGTCTATATCAAAATGAGCTGCCTTCGTATGACATGGGATAGTATACCTAGCATTAAAGTTAATAATTGCTGTCAAGTTTATAAAATGTCTTATTAAAAAATTAATTTTGAAAAACATGAGCCATTAGAACTTCAAAATACCATGCTTTTTAAATTTTTGTTCAAAACTAGCCAATAACACCATAAAAATTTTACAATGGAAAAAGCAATAACTTACTGCTTTCTTTCTTCTGGATCTGAAGGAATGGATTTGTGCAAAGGTATTAATTCTTCTTCATGGGCGATGACTAGCTTGGCATTCACTTGTACTCCTGATATTCGGAATGTTGGACCCTTTACTTTCCCAAGTCTACCACCTTAATTTTTTAAAAAAGAGTACAAATAAAGTATAAAATGTAATTCTACAAAACACAAAGCAACATGTGCTATCATTTATATTAATTAGTATTCCTTATTTATATTATTAAAGAGGGAATTGCTGGCAAATCTTAAATTTCACTACATATATATCTTGTGATTATAATCTAGCATATGTGGATTTTCACAAAAAAATATTTCATATAACTTCCTTATCCATTACATAAGATGGATCAATCTATTAACACTGTCAGTCTCTAAACTACAGTACTAGCTTGATTTTTTTAGTACATCTGATTATTTTTATTCAGGTAGATGAATAAAAAAAAATAAACAATGAAATAATTATGTCCCAAATCAATTTTAAACATACATATTTACAGTTTCTTTCCCTAGTCATCTATACTAAAAAAATAGTACAATCAATAATTCCTGATGTGACATCCCAGCCAGAATATACTAGGGGCTCTAAAGGATAGATTCTACTGCCTTCAAAACTATAATTTTGTTCTCCATTTCCTATTACCCAGAATGGCCTTCCTTTGTTTTGTAAAGCATCTTTTGATGAATAGATAATTTAAGATATAATACCTAACTCAATAAATGCATATTTTGAAACTTTCATTTACTTCTCTTTAAAACATTCTCATTTTAACATTACCTGTTCGTTCTGTTCCTGAAGAACTATCCTTTAAAGCTTTAATACAACCATTATGTACCAATTCTCCTAGTCGTCTAAGGTCTGTTTCTGACTTATCAACTAATTCAGCATCTCGAGCAATTGCATCTAATCTGTAACAAAATAATACATTTTTCAGGTAAGTATGTTAAATAATGTGGTGCCATTTAAGATAAACTAAGTTTCACTCTATTTCAAGATCTAAATGTCACTTTACTGTATGCCCTATAAATTCTAATTCATGTAAGTGGCACAGAACTTGTAAAAACTAGGACAATTTGGCAGGGAAACAATTCATTTACATATTCAAGGATAATAATAAATTTAACTAATTCATTATAGAGTAAATGAAAGTTTATATATCAACTCTGTAAAAGCTTTTCACAACTGATCAAATTTTAAGAAGTTCAAAAGGCAGTTATAAGGCTTTATGATAATGTAAACAAGAAGGATAAGAGTAAAGTCCTATAATTTATTATAACACACCAGATACTATGAATAATGATTAATGTTCAAGACATTTTTCATCTAAAATAATTATGCAAGGATTTCATCATATTTTAAGTCATCTCCAAATAAAACAAAATATGTGTATATTTTTAGAGAAAACACAGAACTAATAATGAGTCCTTGCCACTCTATATTTAGAAAGTGGACCATAATATTATTCAAATCACCATCAATTAAGATTAACCAATAACCTCAAAAACTTGTCTTCACAATTTGAATTTTAATAGTTTGTATAATAAGAGACTATAATTAGGAAAAATTAAGAAAATTTCCCTAGTTAGGGAACACAGAACTGGTCAGAAAGCTAGGTTAGCAACTCAGCCTCCCTATGGATAAATCTGCTCCAGCTACTTTATAAGCTGTTGATGAAAAATGAAATAAAGACTGTGAAAAGCATCTTATGGTCATAAAATGCAATTTAAACATTTATAGGCAACTTCAATTATAGTTAAGAAAATTTTAGAGACTGGAAAGAATTAAGGATGATATAAAAACATTTTTAAAAAATCAATCTGATATTTGCTTGCTACAGATGCATTTTGTAAATGCCTGTTAAAAGCAAATTTAACAAAGTAGCTAAAGCTGAATGTTAGTACAAATAAATAAAGCTGACGCCATGTAACACACTCCATAATTCAATGAAAATGACAAATATATTTACCTTTCTAGAGGGCCACCAAATTTCTTATAGCTCTTGATAAACCTACCAGAAAATAATTGCTTGGTTTAAATGTGTGCTTCACTACCCATTAAAAAATACATATACAATGTATATAGAAATAAGAAAATGCTTGTTAGTGCAAAAATTAATTAAAGGCATTGTTGTTACGAACAAGAATGAATAAACTATACTATAAACAAAAATATTAAAACATTAAGAAATACCAAGACAAGATATAATTTAACACCCAGGATGATGTTTTAGGTATCAGTATAAATAAAACAATAGAAGCTAAATTTAATTTTAGAAATTACTTTATTATTTTCACAAGGCAAAAAAGAGGTTCAAAGCTACCTCAAGAAGTGTCTCCAGAACAATGATCAATTATATGATACCTCCTCACATTCTAAGTGCTGATAAAAGTTTACTGAATAGCTTTAATTCAGATGTATGGTATTAATTATACCAACAATGAAAAATAATAATTTTACTTTAGAAGAAGGCTACTTAGGTGGTTGATGGAGGAGGAAAAGTATCCAGGAAAAGCAGAAGTTGAAATGCTTCTTCAACTAAAGACAGAAAGTCCAGAGGTCATAAAAGTACCCTTTATAAAACCTAATAATGTATTTAGTTTTCTGATAGAAAGAATGAGGAAGAACTTTATCAGTCAGGTCTATGATTTAAAAGAAAAGAGTTACAATGGATTGAAAGAAACAACAAACATGAAATACAAAAATGAACAATGTTTTTGTAAATTTCACATGCAAAACTATTACAAAAAGGTAAGCTGTTATTCCATTCCCCTTAAAGAAACAGTTATATATAAACATATTTTAAACAGAAGTTATAATTTATCCTGCATGGTCAACATTACCTCACCTCAATTTCTAGTTGGACATATAAGAAATGCCTTTAACATGATTACTTTCAAAAAAAAAATCACCTCAGTGTTAAAAAACTAGAAAAACACAGAACTAAATTATTACCACAAAAAAATTAATAATGTTGGGAGTCATAAATGCAGTGAGAATTTTTAATTAAAAAACCTAATATTAGATGCCACACTTGTTTTTTTCAAAGTTATAATGAATACCCAAAACCAGAACTACCCAATTCCTACTCAAATCATATATTTATCTTCTCTAAAACTCCATATTAACTTTCGAAAATTATGGGATTTTTACACTTCAGTTTCACCCTCTAATAAAACCACTTTGAAGCAAAATGGTCTTATATTGTCTTACCGCCTAATTTCTGCATCACTAAATCCTTTAATATTCTCCCGAGGGATGGTCCGTGGTCTTCCCCGTTTCTTTGGCCTTTTCCTCTCAGAGATTGAATCACTATCGGATCCAGAATATCTCCTACTTCTACTGCGCCTCCCTTCACTTCCATTGAAACTAATCTGGAATTTGAAAACAAAAATTTACCCAAGCTTAGTGTAAAAAAAAAAAAAAAAAAAAAGGCTTTTCTCTTAATAGCAAGGAAAAACAGTATAAAAGACTGTCAGAATTTTCAAAGTGTTATTCTACATATCAAAAATAATTCACAAACAAAATTAAAAGGCAAACAAAAATATAGTATATTAATGAAAAAGGTTTATTAATAGCTTTAATAATTAAAGCACTCCTATAAAGCAAGAAGAAAATAACCACTGTCCTTTTGCAAAAATGAGAAAAGTTATTAACAAGCAATTCATTAAATGGCAAACACAAAATTGTACACTACCTCATTAGTAATTTTTTTAAATGCAAACTAAACAATGATATGCAATGTTTAAAAATCTATCAACTTGCCCAACACAAAATAAGTAATAGCCAATACTAGTAATGGTACACAAAAATGGACATTCATACACACCTCTGGTTGGTATTTTGACTTAAGGGTAATTTGGCAATATTACATCAAAAGCCTTAAAAATTATCATTCTATTGACCCAGCAATATCACTTCTAGGCATTTTTCCAAAGAAGATTAGAAATGTGAAGGAATACTGATAAAATCATTTACATCATAAAAGAAAAATGTAAATAATCTAAATACTCATCAAAAAGAGACTAGTCAAATAATGTACACAACGAAATAGTGAGAAGCCATTAAAAATCATGTTATACAATAATTAACATTCATGATATACTGCAAAGGGAAGAAAACAAGTTTCAAATTAATATGACTCCAATTTAATTTGGCAAATGATATGCATTTAAAAATTTGGAATGACATGTACTGCAATAACATTATTACTAGTCCTATTTCTGGGTGGACAGATTGATTACTTGGCCTTTTTTTCCTGTTCTCCTTCTTAATATCCACTTATTGCTACCCTAACTAGGCTGATTAGACGTTTGAAATAAAAAAATGCCAGTTGAACCCACATAAAAGCCTATTTCTAACATCCATTAGTTTTAACAGGATACATTAAAACATATATTCTGTAAGTCTTTGGAGGTTTTCCAAAGCCTTGGTACATATTCTGAAACCCTGATATGCTGAAAGCCAACTGAAGTTAAGGATGGTATTTACAGCTCATTCTTTCTAATTCTTTGTTACCTCTTCTTAGCCTTTCACAAGATGTAATGTAATTCTGTGCTCCCTCACACTATAAAAGGAAATCATTTTGGAGTTTGCAGAAATAAACACAAACAAGAAATGGCATATATAGTCACTTTTAGGCAAAAAAACATTATGTGGCTCCACTTCTGCCTGTTATGTAGAAAGCTGGTTGCTGCCCCTATCCTAACA
Source organism: Lepilemur ruficaudatus (assembly GCA_963574885.1). Classification (NCBI taxonomy): domain Eukaryota; kingdom Metazoa; phylum Chordata; class Mammalia; order Primates; family Lepilemuridae; genus Lepilemur; species Lepilemur ruficaudatus. The sequence goes on from CAUYRT010048967.1 coordinate 7,460, forward strand.
ACAAATCTAATTTACAAAATCATAATTTTTCCAACAGAGAGCTAAAATCACAGTGCAACCTAGCCATCTATAAGGAAAGATAGAAGCTTACAAGAAGAGAAGGGACCTGAAGAACAGTGGTTCATCTGGAAGAGCATAGGTCGCAGAAATCAAGTACCATACAAGCAGGTAAGGGGAAGATCGCTAAAATTTGCTTAAAGCTCAATGTAGGCTAAGGAAAGACCATAGGACCCTGGGGGCTGAAGACCTGGGGAAAATGTGCACCCACTCCCAAGTGCTTCTCCATATACCTCCACCAAGTGTTCATGAAAAAGACTAGAAGCATGGCAGGAGACTGGAGAAAATTTTCCTCCACGGTATAAACCTGGAGAAAGGGAACAGTCAACTTTGTGGGGATAGGCAAGAAGCCTTGCCAAGACTCTTCTCACCTGCTGAACTGAGGGTATTGGAGAAGAACTAATGTAGCTGTACGAAAAGAAAAACCAAAAAATTCAATCCTTAGGGGAACAGCAGCAGGACAGGGACTAGAGTGAGGCAAGTACCTCACCTGCCTCAGGCTCAAAATATAAGGAGGCACCAAAAAACTCAGTAATCAAGACAGATAACCTTGTAATGCAACATTCTGAAAAATAAAATTTAATGGAAAAAGAAATCTAATTATTAAGGGTTTTTTTCATTTTCTGCAAAGGATAAAATATAACAAGGCGTGGCACTTTTACTATTATATGTTATTTTAAAATTTGATATTTGTTTTTTGGGCCACGAATAAATCTCAAGTAATTTTGAAAATTCAACTTACACCAAGTAGGCTCTCTGAAAGAATTAAACTAGCAATCACTAACAAAGATACTTGGAAAAATCTCTCAAATATTTATAAATTTTAAAACACTTCTAAAAAAATCTGTGGGTCAAAGAGGAAGTCACAAGGGAAACTATAAAATATTTTGAAATGAAGGAAAATAAAAACAATAGATTTGGAAGATGCAGAAAAGGCAGTGTTTAAAGAAAAATTTGTAGCATTAAATGATGATATAAGAAAAGATCTCAATTCCGTATCTAAGCAAAAAAAGAGGAGCATATTAAACCAAAAGCAAGAAAGAAGAAAAAATAAAGAGCAAAATCCCATGAAATTGAAAACAAAAAATTAACGAAACCAAAAGCTTTGGGTAGGAGGCTGGTTCTTTGAAAAGATAAATAAAATTGAGTAACCTCTATATAAAATGATCAAACCAATTTTCAATATTAGGAATGAAAGAGGAGCATCATTAAATATCCTACAGACACTAAAAAGCTTAATAAGGGATATTATGAATAAATCCAACAATTTAGATAAAATGGACAAATTCCTCAAAAGAACAAAACTATCACACTCACTCAAGAAGAAATAGATATCCTGAATGGTTCTATATCTATAAAACAAATTGAAGTTAAAAATCTTGCAACAAAGACTCCAGGCCCAGATGGTTTCCCTGACAAATACTCCCATTTAATGAAGAAATAATCCCAATTCTACACAAACTATTTTTAAAAATAGAATAGAGGAAGACACATTTTTCAACTCATTTCATAAGACAAACAGTATTAGATCAAAGACATTACAAGAAAAACAAACTATGGACCAATACGTCACACAAACAAACAAAAAAGTCCAGGGTGAATACTCTTATATTATAGAAACATTTTTTAAATCACAGTTACCTGTTTTGCACAATTTCTCATTCTTGGGAGCATATATATTTCTTCAAGTTCTTTTTGTCTCTCTTCTTCTTCTAATCGTCTTCTTTGATCTTCTGGAATGATTTCCTCCCAATTCTTTGAATTTCTTTCAGGTTCCAATTCAATGTCATCCTCATCCATATTTGAAAAGTTAGCGACCTGATAAATTTCAGAATTTTGATAGAATTATTATTATATGAAAAATTTATCCTTATTTTATTTTTCCTTTTCTAGGGGGAAGGATGTAGCATGCTACAATGACAAGAAAACCTAAATATCCATAGGATAATGAATATGACTATGGACAAAAACCAAATATGACTGCTAACCACAATCTAGATTCATTTTCTCATTAGGGTAAGGTAGATCAAACCAAATGATTTCTCAGAACCCTCCTCCAGGAATGATTTCTCCTTTTCCCTACTACTCAACAGTTATTACCACAACAGAAATAGAGGCAGTTAACTAAAGAACAACGCAAAAAGTAATCTATACTATTAATATGCTAAATAATCTTCTGCAGGAATTCTCAGACCAGCCCATCAATAGTCCATCTAGCAAGTGATATAGAACAACTTGATATTATTTTTATAATCATAAAAACAGTACTTAAAGAGCTGTGACAGAGATATGGAGCTCGCTGAGACCTCTGATAAATGACTTAAGCTCCCTAAGCCCTGGTTTCCTCAACTCTAAAGAAACTCATTTAAGGTACTGTGCAGAGTGTGGTATACAGAAAGCAGTCATTAGAGCTAACTACCAATATTAATGCATTAAACTTATAGATAACTAAATGAAGACAAGAAAACTATGCTTACCCTGTATAAGGAATGAAGCTAAAAATATAGTGTTTATTTCCTGTTTATTGTTTAAATATTAATGATAGCCTTAAAGCCACCTGTGTATGAGTATTGACTCAATGGTGTAAAAATAACCTACATTTACTCAAGTTATCAGTTTTTTCAAGTTACCAGTTAGTCAAATTAAAAACAAATAATGTTAACTTTATAGGAAAAAAGAGTTAATTAGACCATGCCCAGAATGAGTACCAGTTTCAGAAACCTTCACCTCTCACAAGGATTACTGAAGTCTTCTAATCTATCACCCTGCTACAGTCTACCTTCCACAAAGTAGCTAGAGTGATTCATTAAAATTATAAGTTTTATTCACCTCTGTGTGGTACACTGCAGATGCTCCATAAATATTTGTTGAATGAAAAAAATGACATGAATTGAATTAATCCTTAAAAATCTCAGTCATAGAAAATGAGCTATTTTCGTCTATATAGACGAAGCCGTTTCTTTAACCTAAATAACTGGCACTCAACTTACACCAGGAGGTCAGTTGACTTATGCTACCTTATGACTACTTGCAACCCTTCAGTCCTCACCAAACCAGGGATTATTTATAAATATTAATAAATAGTAGCTTACTGCTGATTTTGTCTGACTAATCTGAGTTTATTTGTGATAATTCTTAAGTTAATCTAATGTTAGAACTATTTCAGTAAAAATCAGCTAAAAGCCTTTTAGTCATGGAAATCTAAATAAGAGATCACATTCATTACCCAAGTATTTGAAAACATGCTATTTGCCAAGCACTACTCTAGGTGTTAATTAGGAAATAAATAATGACCCTTCCCACTTAACTAAATGTAACTTCATAAGTGATTTGGTCCCTTTCAAATCAGGTTGCTACTGGTTTGTCTGCACACGGGAGAAAAGATTTTATACAACATGGCAAATTTTAAGACAAAAATTACCTTGCTGATTATACTTAAAGATTAACAAAACACTAAATGATGATAACTCAAATTCTTTCAATTTTTGTAACTATAAGGAAAAATTAAAAAGAAAAAAGAACTCTACCTTGAACTGGGAAAGCAATTCATCTCCTACGGTTAAAGGACCTGGTTCATTTTCATGAGTTTCAGCCCTCTTCAAGATTTCATCTATATCCATTTCCTATAATTAGAAAAAATTAAATATACTTGAATCCTTCCCTCTTATCAAATAGATGACACACATTTTGAGGCGAGGTTTTTGTTTTTACCTGGGGCTCTTGTTCTTCTCCTTCAGGTTCCTTAAACAGTTCCTCAGCACCAAACTTTAAAATGGCTGATAACTCTTCTTTATTGAAAGGAGTAGAACTAAAAACAGGAAAAACAAATAAAAATATTTAACATTAACAGTTAAAAACATTTACATAGCAATTTTATTAATTATTGACATAGTCACCTTAACAACAGTTATATGAAAAAGTTAGATGAGTTAAATATTAGTATACTTATTTTAAAACTAAAGAACTTGAAGCATAAGAAGTTAAAGAGATTTCCCTTAAAATTACAAATCTATAGTAGTGAATCCAGCCATGTCTTCTGACTAGAAATCAGACTAATGTCTTCAAAGTATGAAAATTACAACTCTAAATATATTATTTCAGTGATCTACTTATAGTGATGTAACATTTCAGAAAAGTGAGTTTAGGATGGCTCAAATTTTTCATAATAAAGTAACCACCTTGATGGGGCAGAACCTGTGTGTAGCACTGTCTTCCCAGTTGTATCCATTCTTTGAATCACAAGATGATCTAAAACCATCTTCTTTTTGGCCCTTTCAAGAATATCTTCTTCAACTGAACCCTTTGTAACCAGACGATAAATATTCACCTGTAAAAATATCCATGAGGAAACAAACTGCAGTAAAAAGGATTTTTGACCTGAAGTGCTCAAACATTGGTACGTAGACAGAAGCTCATCCTACATGAAATTTTCACTAGTCAAAAACAAAATGAAAATAAAAATATACATAACAATATGCTTAAAGCTAAAGTTCTTCAATTTAAAAATCTATTTTGAGAGTATGTCCTTCCTTTTTACATTTTGGTTAGGAGATTTTATTTGCTTATTTTTGTTTTTGCCAAAACATATCTGTTTTTGCCAGATACTATTTCATCACTCCAAATAATGCAAAATTCTATGAACCACTCCCCAAGTTAAGGAAGAAGCCCTGCCATAAAACAAAGCTTTCCAAAATTGAAAAGAATTGATGAGCATTATATCTTCCTTATTTCTTTAGGTTAGAGGTTCCATATGAAACAGTACCACCATTTAGGAGTATTCTGTTACAATTGTGCCAGACAGTTATAATACACGATCAAAACAGAGTACATGGTCCTAATTAGGCATAGTTATCTCAATTCAATTCTGTCAGACTCTCTAGGTGATTTTGGTGAACTGAGTTCTTAGCACCTTAACTGTTAAACAGCAATGACTGTATTCTAGCAATCTTCCAATGATACTGATTTATACTCTGAAGGATTTTTAAATCACTTCTGAACACTAACCATGGAAAAATAAAAGGATTCCAAAACAGCAAAATAACAAAAATTAAAAATACCTGTTTTTTCTGCCCAATTCTATGAGCTCTAGCCTGTGCCTGAAGATCATTCTGTGGATTCCAATCAGAATCAAATATAACAACAGTGTCGGCAGAGGCTAAATTAATCCCTAGACCTCCAGCTCTTGTGGAAAGCAAAAAGCAGAAATCCTGTAAGGAATTGTCAATATGCAAAATTTTAATTCTTTCAACTGTGAATAATCAAAATAAAAATAATTTTACAATTGATTTTCTGAATTTAAAGAGTATTTTAGTAGTTAAACTGAAAGGCAATTTTTAAACCTGTCATATAAACCTCTAAGCAAGACCACTCAGTAAGACTCCAAAATATAAATATACATGGTAATAACAAACACCAAATTTAATATAGTGTTTACTTCTGGTGAAATAGAAAAGGAATGAAACGGGAAAGAAATGAGGCTTCAACTATATCTATAAATTTTATTTCTTTAAGAAATAAAAAGCACACACAAAAAGAATTCTAAATGAAAGTGGGCTAATTTGTTTTGAAGCAAATTAACTGTTCCATGCTAAAACAATATTGATAAGAGTAAAATTCTTCAATTTTAACATAAAATACTGACTTAAAAACCTCATTTGCTGATCAAAACTGGCTAGCACAAATAAGACTCTAAAATTAAACTACAGATATGATTACTAAAAATATAATGTCTAAATAATATAATAATGTAATAGAAGGACTAAAGCAAAATTTACCATTTTAAAAGCATTCATACCTCTGATCCCTCAGCATTAAAATGATCTAGAGCTTGTTTCCTCAGTTCCCCTTTTATTGATCCATCTAATCTCTAGAATAAAACACATTAAAATATTGCATATAACAGAATAAAATGTTAAAAAAGCAATTAAAATCAATTACAAAACTAAGTATGAAAGCATGGCATGTCCTCTGCTAAGACTATATGCGTGGAAGGTCCTTATCAGGCAAGACAACAATGTCCAGGCATTCATTCTGTCTTCCAGTCTGTGCTCCTACTCACTAAGACTGCTTTCCGTAAGAGTAAGCACAGCATAGGCTATCATACTATTCTGCCTGAGATCCAATGTAAGAGATATGTTAACAAGTACATATCTGTTTACAAACACCTGAAACAAGTGTCATGACATGATGTACTGTGTTATAACTCTCATATTTTATAATCTATTTCACTTTTATAATGTCAGTGCCACCCATTAAACTGATTCTCAGATCCATTAAGAGGTTATAACCCATAGTTTAAAAAAAAGTAAATAAGTACAGTGTGGTTACTAGAATAGCACTAGTGTCACCTTAAAATGTAGATATGAAAATTATTGGGCCCCACCTCAGACCTACTGAATAAGAAACCTTGGGGGAAAGGTTCAGCAAAAGCCCTCCGTTAATTCCAACACATGCTAAAGTTTGAAAATTACAGATGCGAAGCACCATGGGCTCTAGTCAAAACAGCCTGCATATGAATATCTTATTCATTGATTTGATTCTTTTCCATGAATTTTTTCTCCATGTCAGTTTACCTCTCAGTAAAATGAACATAATAGTAGTTCCTCCTTCATAGACTACAGAGGACTCAGTGAGAGAACATAGGAAAACACTTAGCATAGTACCTGACATACATTAAGTGCTTATTAAACATTAGCTATTTTCACTTTAATTATAAATTTTCACTTTAATTATAAATGGCATTATTTTAAAATTATTAACAGGTTATAGACTAGCAATAACATGCCTACTATGATCCATGCACTAAATTGATGGATTAAACGAATATTTTGGGAAGCTGTCGACCTTTTAGTTACTATATAAATTTTAACACTAAAAATGAAAATATGATGGCCAGATGCGGTGGCTCATGCCTGTAATCCTAGCACTCTGGGAGGCCGAGGCGGGAGGATTGCTCAAGGTCAGGAGTTCAAAACCAGCCTGAGCAAGAGCGAGACACCATCTCTATTAAATAGAAAGAAATTAATTGGCCAACTAAAAATATGTAGACAATATTAACCAGGGCATGGTGGCGCATGCCTGTAGTCCCAGCTACTCGGGAGGCCGAGGCAGAAGGATTGCTTGAGCCCAGGAGTTTGAGGTTGCTGTGAGCTAGACGCCACGGCACTCACTGTATCTATCCCAGGCAAGATTGTAAGACTCTGTCTCAAAAAAAAAAAAAAAAAAAAAAAATGAAAATGAGAAAACATTTTAAATACTTTATTCTAAGTGATTTTATCTTAAGTGAAATGGTCTAAACTATCATACAAAGTAGAGATAAATATATCTAAAGTTGAAAAAAATTAAAACTGTTGTTTCTTTTCCACTAAAATAAAAATTACAATTAGTAAAAATTTTAAGAATAGTGGTATATCATTTATTATGGCATGCTCAAAACCAAAATAAAATTTTAAATGATGTTGTCTGGGAAGTGATCTAGGAACAAGAAGTGATCTGGGGGCAGAGAACTAGCAATTATAAATAAATAATTCTGCACTATTCTCTTGTTTGACCATATATACCAAATAATTTGTTTTAAAACAAACCAACACAGGGCTTGGAGGAGGATGAGGAATGGAAGGATGGAGGGGATAAAGGGCATAAGTTTCTTTCTCAAGTTATGAAAATTTACTGTGTGATGACTACACATATCTGTGAACGTAATAAAAACCAATGAATTGTACACTTAAGTGGGTGAATTGTACAGTATGGGAATTATATCTCAATAAAGGTATTTATAAAATCCTCAACTAATGGCAGTCTTCTACTTTTCCCCCTAACGGACTATATATTTCTCAATCATGTTCATATATCACCAAACACCAGTCCTTCACATCACTTACCAGAGAATTATGATGTTATATATATTTGTAATTATCTGCTTAATGTCTACCTCCCACCAGACTGTAAGCTCGAACAAAGCAGTGATTATGTGTGTTGAGTCTCACTGTTACAATTTTACTCCTATTTTACTACCTGCATTAAATATACACCATTTACTAGCTGTAGATACTGAATGTCTGCTATGTTCCTGGCACTGTTCATAAAACTGCTGTAAGAATTAAAGTATTAGATGTAAAATACTGAAGATAGCACATGACTCTAAACAGTCAATGTTAGCTTCAGTTATATTGAACACACTTCAATACAAACTTTGAACAGATGGAAGGAATATAAACCTATTTTGGTCTTTGCTTTCTAGCTTTGTTAAGCAAACTATGCATCGTATAAACTATGAGTACACCAATAATCAGAATCCTGGCAGTATTTTTTTTTTTTTTGAGACAGAGTCTCACTTTGTTGCCCAGGCTAGAGTGCTATGGCGTCAGCCTAGCTCACAGCAACCTCAAACTCCTGGGCTCAAGTGATCCTTCTGCCTCAGCCTCCTGAGTACCTGGGACTACCGGCATGCACCACCATGCCTGACTAATTTTTTCTATATATTTTTAGTTGGCCAATTAATTTCTTTCTATTTTTAGTAGAGACGGGGTCTCGCTCTTGCTCAGACTGGTTTCCAACTCCTGACCTTGAGCGATCCTCCCACCTCGGCCTCCCAGAGTGTTAGGATTACAGGTGTGAGCCACCGCGCCCGGCCATGGCAGTATTTTATTTACAAGGATTGCTTGATGTTTTCCTTCTTCAGACTAATTTCTAATACATAAGGCTCCCCTTTTACATCTGTCCAATCATGAAAACTCTGCCTTAGTCCAGTTTTTAAAATATAAAGCAAAGAGAAAAAATTAAAATAAAACAATTAGAGAAAAGAAAGAAAAACTGCTTTGTTGCTAAATGTAAAGTCAAGAAGAACAAAGGGAATGACAAATGTAATTTTTTAAAGCAGATATATTTCTTTAAAGGAAAAGTATTATAAAAATCTATACTTCATTTACAAAATAATTTCAAAGGTAATTCTGTAAAATGTGGTCAAGAATTAGATGAAATTTAAAACAACAACAAATAGAATGAAATGCTTACTTGAAAAGGAAACTGACGATATTTCAAATATTCTGCAAGTATATCTAACATCCGCACCATTTGAGAAAAAATAAGCACTCGATTGCCTCGTTCTCTTAGGCGAATTAACAGCTTGTCGAGAAGAATCAATTTTCCGCTACTACGGATTAAGTGCTAAGAAAATAAATTAAAACTGTTATGTCAAAAGAAGGAAATGATAGAAATTTTCCTTAACCTTCAGTTGTTTTAATTATCTTAAATAGAGATTTTAAACTTTCCTAACATTAGAAAACTATTTTAGTTTTTAAAATTTTCTAGGACCTTTACCATTTTGCTCTATGATTTTAGCTAAAACTTTCCTTGCCATTTAACACCTAGGTTTTGATCATATTTTCAAGGGGAAAAATGTACTGTTTCACTTTGCTGATTATACTTACTACACTGCAGTATTTCTCTATAAATCTTAGCCAAAAAACAAATAGACTGGAAGAAGCAACTAAGCAATCAAGAAGTTTAAAATGAGTAACAAGCAAATGCATTCTAATGTATTACATATTAGTCACTGATGCTAGCCCCTCAATGTACTACACTACAGCTCGATTGCAGCTGTAAATTCACACTTCTGAATTATCCTTCGGAAGTACTGGGAAGAGGAAGATCTGAGGCCAAGATGTCCTCCTTTAGACTACCATTTGTCAAATCACAAATTTAGCATAATCACAATTAATGAATTCTAATTATGAATACATTACAGGATTTTTGCTGGATAAATTACTACGGCCCATGGTTTGAGAGATCTAGTTTTAGAAAACTGATCAAAATAATTAGATAAATTAGAATTTTATAAGCTTTTTTACAAAGACTAAAAAATAATCAGGACCATTATTTAAAAGCACCATTAACTAAGAGAACTTCTTACCAATATATAAAAGCACTGTACCATTTTCACTTATAACCGAAATAAACTTTTCTAAAATTTTACTTTACCACAAAGTAACAACAATGTAAAATTTCTTACTTGTAAGGCCTCCTGTTTATTATAGAATTCATTATTATCTGGTGGTTTAATGAGGTAGCAATGGTTACAACATTTCTTTAGCTCCATCATAATGTTCAAAAAGCCTGAGGTGCTGCCCTTGGAACCTTTGCTGAGGGCTTTGTAATTCCTAGTTAAAATCCATCTTTAAAAAAAGAAATCATAAAAATGATGTTTAGTAGGACAATTACCAGGATGAATTCTAAAACCATTTTTAAAAATCCTAGTACCAAAGCAAAACTGCACCATTATGAAATTCACAATTGGATATACAATGGACTCAACCTCTCATAAGAATTACGAGAACACATAACTTGTTACCTGAACCATTAATGATACACAGTAAAGGCTTAATGTAACATAGTAAGTATAGGGTATTAATACTTTTCTTCCCAAATTAGCTATAAAGATGGTCAGTTATATTATCTATCTTAACCTTACAAATTTCACTGCATTAGACAGTTAATGAAATTATATCTTTTGCACAGATGTCAAAGAAGTCTCATGACGATACCCGGTTGTAGTCACACTTATCTAAATTGCAATTACACAAGACATACAACTGACAAAAAATTTTGGTGTTATTTTACTACTCCAAACTACTCATAACATTTCTTCTCACCATGACCTCTCATCTACCATGTTATATTTTTATTTTCTTCCTTTTTGTAAGTTTAGTCTTCAAAAGGACTCGAAAGTTCTATTTAGTATATACATTCTTTCATTATCATTCATTATCACTTGTTATTCAATATCTCACTGGAATAAAAAGTAAAAGAGAATCCATGGATAATGCTCAATGTCATGAGAGGTAATTTATTTTTCCTTATCCAGAAAAAAATTTATTTTGAATTACTCTAGAGGTGATATTCTAACACCTTTTACATAAATTTATGGCAATATTTTATTACCTTACTTACCAAAAAGTACCTTTAAGACTAAGTTCAACATCCATAATACGTGAAAGTACCTTTAAGACTAAGTTCAACATCCATAAAACATGACTAGCATTAAGAGAATTATAGGTGACTATTTTTCCTTTTCACTTTTCTCAACTCCAAATTTCAACAAATAAAAAGTATTACTATTTTTTTAAAGAATTCCATACCAGAATTAGAATATCATTTTGCACTACAAAGCATATTCTTGCCATAAATTATAACCTGAACCTAAACAAGCACCTAGATCTATCTACCAATACATAGGAAATACAGGAGATATTGTTAAACTATTCCTGAGAGATGTACTATGCAAAAAATAGATTGTGGAAAAATTCTACAATTTTCCTCATCTAATAAATTGTAAGAAAAAAGACAAAAAGAGGAACCTATAGATAAAAGACTTAAAAAGGCAGATCAATTGCCATATGAACCTTACTTCAATCCTGAGTCAAGCAAACTTTAAATAAATGTCTGAGACAACAGAGAAAATTTCAACGCTTATACTGAACACTGGTATCAAGAAATCACTGTTAAAATTTTAAAGTAGTATTCCTAGGTTTGGAATGTGAAAAAAAATACAAAATTTTAATGTGGAATACTAGTATAAAATCCGTTATTAGAGATAACACAGAAAAATATTATGGGTGGAACAATTATATCTCTGATTTGTCTCAAAAGGATAGGGAGTGGGAGACATGGGGATGGCTAGAGATGAAACAAGACTGGCTATGACTTAAAAATGAAGATGAATGATGAGTACATGGGAATTCATTATATTATCCTATTTTTGTGTATGTCTTGAAATTTTCCATAATAAAAACCTAAAAATTATGCAATAAATATATTTTTAAATGTATGGTACTTAAAGATATACTATAAAACATAAATGTTCCTGGGACTCTAAATGCATATAAGCAATATATCTCATTTTAAGCAATTAAATGTTGAAACAGATATTAGAACAGATTTTCCTCTATGAAAAATGTTACTGTATAGATCTTGACATAAAAAATTTACACTTGTTAATATTTTTCAAAAAGCAGAGGACCTAAACCTTTGTTCTATAATGGAAATCCTAACACTTAAAACAAACTCTCTATAAGGTAACAGTATAATATCAAAAACAGCAATTAATGATGTGTTAGAAGATGAATTATGATTTTGGATATGCCATTAAATCTCCCTTTGCCCCATTATGCCACAGAATAAAACTATTCTAAAATTCAAGAGTTGCTACTGCTTGAAGACATTATTTGCGGAGTAAGTAGAGGTACCATGATGAGAACAAGGACAGAGACGGTACTCAGAATTAAATGTTCAGAACATGTGCTCTGTATACAGCTTACTTGTAATATTGTTTCTGCAAAGCACTCATTTCCATTCTTAAAATCTGCTCAACCTTGGCAGGAAGAGATTTTTCCACATCTTTCTTAACTCGGCGTAACAAAAACGGCTCAAGCTCCTTGTGGAGGCTTGCATAACCATATTCTCTCCCTTTGCCATGTTCTTCTTCAAAATCTTCCCAGGAAGAAAACCTTTAAAATTTAAGAAAGTGGAACAATCACTGAAAGAGTCAAACTGCATATGAGATTTTTCAGGATACCCATATATAAATAAAATACTATTAAAGAAAAAATACTATAGATTTTTGGTGAGAGAAAATTAGCTAAAATTAATCATTTCTAAAAATGTCCCTCTCAAGAAGTCCACTGTGTGTGTGCATGTGGGGGGGGAGAGAGGGAGAGAGGGAGAGAGGGGGAGGGGGGGAGAGAGAGAGAGAGAGAGAGAGAGAGAGAGAGAGAGAGAGAGAGAGAGAGAGAGAGAGAGACAGAGAGATAAATTTTTTTATAGAGATATATTTATAAGAACCTAAGATAAAAATATATATAAAATAG